>BJKM01000344.1:0-192500 GCA_015082035.1 Chaenogobius annularis | reverse complement strand
TCATGGCTTGTCATGTGAATTCCACACAAATTTTGAATTCCAGAAAAAGTACAGTAGTAATTAAGCTTTTTATATGAGGTTATGAGCTGCAAGCTATGGTCACAGTACCCATAGTGATGGCTTGGCTTGGTCAGTCAATGCACATGTAATTTGTGTTTTCCATTATTTAGATGTTGTTTTTTTTTTTTTATGTTTTCCTTTCATTAGGTTGCCTCAGGGGACTAAACTATTAATCAAAACAAACCTCAATTGACTAAAACATTTTTCTGTTGTGTCACGTTTTTAGGTGATGAAAATGACAAAGAAGAGGATGAAAGAGATTGACGTGGTGACAGTGGAGCACAAGCAGCAGCGAAAGCCTCGTCGACTGATGAAGCAGCGAAAGCCTGTGACTATAACGGTGCGAGCAGACCCTCTGGACCCCAGCATGAAGCGGTTCCACATCTCCATTCATCAGCAGCAGCATAACTACGCTGCCCCCTCCCCAGACACTGTGTCCCCTGCTCCTGAGCCCCTCAGAAGAGGCTTAGACCGGAGACTGGTGTTTGTGGAGCTCTGAACACTCAGCAGCAGCCTCAGCACGGCCACGCTCCCATAAACTTGGACAGTAGAAAGTGTCATGTGACCTCAGGCACAGTCAGGTCAGAGTCTCCTGACTTCAGTGCCTCTTCCTCTACTCCTCCCCATCCCCCTCTTCGCCTTCATCCTCCCCCAGAACTCTCCTGTAAAGCACCTTTCGCTGTCCCACCTTTCTAGTCCCCAGTCATCTGATTGTGAGGACACAGACAACGCAAAGCACACAACTTCCTGGAACGCAAGCGTAGGAACGACCTCCGCTCTCGTTTCCTCTCGCTGCGGGATGAGATTCCAGGATTAGCTGATTGCCCAAAACCCCCAAGGTGGCCATCTTGACGCGGGCCACAGAGTACCTCCAGCAGCTGCATACCAGTGAGAAGCAGAAACTGCGGAGAGGAAGCAGCTGAAAGCCAAGAGGCTCCAACTCCTGCACCGTTGGCTCAACTGAAGCGATCCTGAACCCCAGACTGTTGCACACCACGGACACTTCAGACAAAGACATTTATTTTCACTTTGGGTTGATCATGGTGGCATGGTGCGGGTGGATTTTTATTTTTAATTTTGGGGATGGGGGGTGGCGGCATCTGAGTGATTGACAAGGCCATGTGCCCGTTATATAGCAAGCCAGGGACTGAAGGTGTGGGCGGATCATTGTCCATGGTTCTCAATACAGCTTTTTGAAGCTAAAGTTCCTTTAGTAGATTTATGCAAGTAAAAGCTGAAATATTGCTACAAGAGTGCAGTTTCAGTACTGCATGTTCTGGTCCAACGTTTTCAAATGCCAATTTTGTTCCATCTTTGACATCAACTACATTATATACATTTTTATTAAAACATTATTTCCAGTGGGCATCAGCTTTTAACATTTGGACACTATGATTGTACTAAACCCTCTCAGGCTTCTAGATATAATTTATCCCTACTCTCATGATGGGACGTCATGGGCCTGAAGATTCCCTTAAAAATGCTGACCCCTGGGGACAGCTCTTGGTTCTTGTGGTTAAAAAGTTAGTTTCTTTGTCTTCTCAGTATTTTCAGTGTTTCGTTCTTGATTATCTATAACATTCAAGTCATGACATCATAGAAGGACTCTTTTTTTTTTTTTTTTTTTTTTTTTTTTAAACTTTGTTACAAGAATGTGACGTAATCTCTGCACCTTTTGTAAAATGGTTGTGCCTGTCTGTTCTGTTGAAACTGAAGTGTATTGTTTTGCATGTGTATGTCCTCATAACAGCACCATGCCTGCAGAAACAGCCTGTTTGTAGCACCATTCTGATATTTATTGCCATGTAGGCAATCTGATTTAATGCAATTTTAATTGTGCCATGAAATCTGCCAAAAAAAATATTTATTGGCTTATTAAACAAAAAAGTTTGAAATTGTTCTATGCACAATATTTCACAATGTGCATATACATGAACCCCGTGTATATCATTTGGTCTTACTTTTTTTTGTGTTCGCGTTGGTGTAAATGCCTAGAAGCCTTTCATGTATCTAAACGATCCGGTTGGATGTTATGTATATAGTTCTGTTATTGTACAGCCCCTTTTTTGCCCAAAGCAGGCTGTCAAAACTCACTTAGAGTTTGTGGTTGGTCCCTGTGTCTTGAACCAGGGCCATGTTTGCTGGCATTTCAAAGAAAACTCAAAAGCTTCTATATTTTTGTTAATAAAAGAAATATAAAAAAAGTCAAATAAAACACTCAATGAACATTGATCACACTAGCCACTTTGTCACATTCTTTTGCAAAGCCTAATTTTTTTCTCTGCAAGCTAACAAAATTTTTTAATACTATATTTTTCCTACAGAGCTGTTTCTAATCGTATGAGCTAACGACTGTTTTGTTCTTGTAGCTACCAGGGATTTTGTGTGGTTTTTATGCCGTAAATTAGTGTGCATCAGCTGGCCCTCTATGTGTGAAGAATCCAATCCCTTTAGCTGTAGCACTTACGGGTAGGGTGCAGGGAAAGAGGATCTAGCGATTAACCTTTGGCCAAGTGTAGCCCTGGTGACCCTTACAACTGCTCTATTGTGTTAAAGCCATGTGACATACCACACTGTAGTCCTCAGACTAGTACTGTACCAATGATGGCGGAGTAGGCCACTGCTCATTCTCAGGAAACCCCAGATAGCTAGTGATGACAATTGTAAATGGAATCACCTATAGAGGGCCACTGGGATGCCAGAAGAACGACTAATTAACGGCTCAAACTATCATCAGCTCAATTGTTAAATTATTTATATATATATATATATATATATATATATATATATATATAAAGCGGGCCCTCAGCAGTGGTCCATTGTGTGTTTTGTTTTATTTTGACTTGTTATGGTCTGCTCTTGGCTCTGTCATTGTAGCAGTGAATATTTGCTTACTTTGAGTAAACTATAGTGATGTTCGGAGCCTTGTTTCAGCACTTTGTTTTTCTGTACCTCATTGCCTCTATATAAAGAGTTGGAAAATTAATAAAAATTCATTGTTGACATCAAAAGGCAGTACTTTACCTATTTGTTTTCACTCCACATTACATTACACACGCTGCAATTTACATAGCTTAGAAGTCAACATTTTGTATTTCTTCCTATTTATTTTAATACTACAAAAGATCAATTTCATTCCGAATAGATGCACAATAGAAGATAATGAATCACAAGTGCTAGAGCAATTCAAGAGTGTGGAAGTGGCCCAACAACCTGTATGAGTAAACACTCGCTCTCCACATTCACTATCCACATGAGTAGTCTCCTCGGCAACACATGATGGCATCTATACCATGGTAACAAGCATCTTCAGGTGCTGCAAAGCAATAAGTGTTTCCATAGAAACAATAGGAACCATCATTAGTGCCCATTGTGATTTATTAGTTCACATGTCTCACCACATGCTTAAGTATTCATAATGGTGCTGTATTGTTTACTGTAACCTAGAGCCATCTTAAATCATATTCAGAACGCAAAGTCTTTTTGGTGACATCTCCAAATCAAAATGATCACACCAAATTATATGAGCAAGAAATCATGCCCTGTCAATCAGCGTTACCAGAGTAACGCCTTGTTGCTGGGCAACTGTATTCGCCTCTCATCTTTGAGTGTTTTGCGCATGCGCAAGACAGTCAGCTGGTACAATGCGGAAGCAGCAGCAGAAGCATGGCGGCGTCCTCTAGATGTGTGCAGAGCTCTTTGCGAGTAATGAGGCCGTCGTTGGTTGTGATTTTGGGAGCCACGGGAACAGGGAAATCCAAGCTGGCCATCGAGCTGGGCCGGCGACTGAAGGGAGAGATCATCAGTGCCGACTCCATGCAGGTAAGACATGCGAGGCTGTCCTAACCCATGAGAGGCTGCGTCTGGTGCGTGTCACCCACCAGGACAAAACTGACTCATGGTCGGAGGAAGTGGAGCACGTTGTAGTCTATAAAGAGGAGAGTACGACTTTGTAGTTTGTTTAAATGTAATTCATTAGTGCAGTCGGTCTTGCACCGAAAGCCGATGTGGACACTGGTGCACATCACTGACATGATCTGGACTCTGCTGAGTTTACCAGGCCTCTATTGCTTTTCAGTCTGTTTATGCATTCGCTTCTGCTTGGTATGGGATTTTTTAAAGAATGTGCTGGTTTAAAGTGTCAAACATGCTTTGATGCATATTTGCCATTAGTAAGCCGATAATTATCATAATAGAAAACACTCAAAGCTTATTGGAATGAAAATGATTTTATGAATTTGACATAAGGAAAACGAAATTTTAGGAAAGCAATAATTCACCAGGCCTACTATTATTTAAACTTCCTGTTTATAGGTGTTAATTGCATATTGCAAGTTTTCATCACCTCATGGATATAGGTTGTTACATCCACAAGGACAAGGGTGACTTGTCTAATGGTCATAAATGGAGTTTATTTATCCAGCTTTATGGCCAGTTAATTATACCCATTGTCTCATTGTCTTACTTCCCACAGGTTAGCTATGTCGTTGAGTGTGTATCTCTGCAGGGAACTTCTCCTCCTGCAGTCCCTCCTAGTGGGTAAACTGGGTTACTCTAATCATTTCTGCCTAGAATATCTCAACAGCTCCCAGCTCTGGTGGTAAGGAACAGTGGCCTAGTTTACGACAGAGCCATCCTCTCCACAATCAGTGGCCCTGTTAGGCTCCTGCTGGTGTGTGTGACAGGGAAACAAGGGAGACAAGCTAACAGGCTACAGTTTAAGCAGGAGCACCGTGAATGCAGCAGTATAGGCTAGTGCTGTGTTGTTTTGGGATAGGAAACAGTCTGGGCTTGTTTGGGAGAAGGCTACATTGTGCTGAGCTGGTACATAATCTAACTCTAAGGCGTGCTGCTCTGGCCCAGCAGCTGAGAGTGAATGGCACGCTGTGGCCACTGGGAAGTGTCTATTGTCCCACAGAGAATTGGTTCCCACACTCCCTAACACTCCTATTGTGTAGTTCTCACCCCTCCTGCTCCGGGCTCAAGGCCTCGGCCCATAGTTCATTGGACATGCTGGGGATATTATTCTCTCGTTAAATGAACAGGCTATCCATGGCACACAGTATCTGTACTGTCAGTGTGGTATAGGCTCATCTGCAAGGTCTACCAACCAGTAGGGGTCCTACAACTCCCCCATCAAAACTTCTTCTGAATGTGTCATTTTTAAAAGACACACAAAAGTAGTTTGTTTTAAAAACTTGGATTGGAATGTCTGTGTGAAAAGCTTTGGTCAGAACACTTAATTGTGAGAACTGAATTGTGAGATCTTCCGATTCTGACAGATCTGATCAGAAATGAGAGGTAAATATGGTGTAATGCATGTATCACTGACCCTTTGTCACCCTGCGGCTGGTAGTTCTGCTTCGGGGCGGGCTGTGATGTGGATAGTGGGGCACTGCCCTCAGGTCGCCAGGGGCAATTGAACAGATCACGTTCAAACATCCTCTGTTGTTGTGGTGTTAGTGAGGTCTCTCAGACCAGTGGACTTATTAGTGACTGGTGACATTAATCTGAAGGGAGCAGCACAAAAATGTCCAAAAGAGACACAAAAGGGATCGTTAGTCAGAACTTGTCATTTAGTGTTCTCTGTGAGAATGACCCAGGGCAGTGAGATGGGTGGTGTTGTGGTCATTTTGCTGTCTTTGGCTTTTATGAAAGCAGTCTTTGCTTTATCAAAGTCATTATGAGATTGCCACACATTTTTAATAGTGCAAATTTGGACTAAAACAACCAATTCATGAATGCCAAATGAAAGAAATATATTTTCTCTATAATTGCTGGATTGTAACCTTGTACTGTGTTTATTCATTTGTATTATTTGCCTTATTTTTTATTTCTCTGCTTATTGCTCACAAATTTCCCAGCATAACTTAATTCCCACAAAATGTTTATAGACGTCTTCAACACTTCCCACACTAGGCAGGATGTGCGCGACAGTTCCTCTCGCCTCCCTTTCTCTGCTCTCTCTATTCTCTCTATTCTCTCTGTCTCTGTGCGTCTGCTGTGGCTCTGACCTGTCTGGCTTTGACGTATCTGTGTGTGTTGCCACATGGACACCCGCTGCCATCTTCCCACATCATCACATTTCAGATACATCCTCGGCTTTCACCTCATCAACCGCCCAAACCACAAGTTTAATATTTTTCAATTATTTTAATTTTTCAGTGTAGCTCTGTGCTACTGTAAAGCGGCAATGAAGAGGAGGGTGGAGGAGAGCAGGAGGAGGCGGGAGACAGTGCCA
The DNA here is from genome assembly GCA_015082035.1 of Chaenogobius annularis. Taxonomy (NCBI): domain Eukaryota; kingdom Metazoa; phylum Chordata; class Actinopteri; order Gobiiformes; family Gobiidae; genus Chaenogobius; species Chaenogobius annularis. Next base: position 186,199 of record BJKM01000344.1, on the reverse strand, counting down.
TGAATGATTTATTAGTCTGGCATTACTGGGCTGTTCCCCACAGAGAGCGGAGAGGAAGATGTAAGGATGCATTTGTTGAAAGATGGAGCCTTCTTGGGTCAGAATAAGCAAGATGAAAAGAGGAGAACGCATTTTGGTTGTAGTTAAGTGAGACAATAATTCAGGTTGATTGGAGGAAAGCAAAAATAAGCAAGAGCTACACCTATCTACTTAGTAATACCCCGAATCATAAGAAAATGTAAACTATATAAAGCACTTCTAACTATCAGACTTACTGTAGAGCCATCTAAATGGATCCCGAACACACTTCATTCTTCAAATTCTTGACTCACAATGTTTACTGGCAGTAAGTGTCATGATGTGACAGAAAGGGCAATCAGTGTAACAAAATGCGATCCATTTCAAGGGGATTAAAAACTCCCCCACTCTGAAGTATTTGTTACCCTTTTAGTTGATTTAAGAATTTAAGAATAAACTAAAGATAACATTTTGGATAGAAAAGCACATCATTGAATAGCACATACACTGCTTGACCATTAAAAAAAAAAAGACAGTCGCCACCTGGATTCAACTAAGATAATAGATTCAAGCCTCGTACATAATTGCTGAATGGGTAATGATCTTTCAGCTGCAACACGGTATTTAAATCCAGTGGCTTCCCATTTCTGAAACAACCATGTGGAAAGACAAATCCCGAGGTCATGGAAAAGGTGTTAGTGTATTTGAGAAGAAATCATTGCCATCAATCAGAGAAAATATCTAAGGAGAAGCAGAAACTAATTTACTACAGATCTGAACCCGTGAGAGTGTTTGAGATGAGCTGGAGAAGGCTTTGTGCAGTGGTCACTCTCACATCATCAATACAAGATCAACTGTGAGAAATAATGCAACACCGGATGGAAATAAATCTTTTGATTTGGCAGAAGTTTATTGAAACTTTGCCACAGCACCAAAGTACATCTCGGACATGTTAGTGCCATATGAACCATCTCGGACTCTGAGGACCTCAGGGACCGGCCTCCTGCTGGTGCCCAGAGTCAGGACTAAACATGGGGAATCTGCGTTTCAGTTTTATGCAGCTAAAATCTGGAACAGTCTTCCTGAGGATGTGAGACAGTTTAGCTGTGCATATGACTGAAATGATTTTCTTTGCACTCTTCTCTTTTATGTCTTAAACTGTTTTGTGATTTCGGTCATGTCTTTGTGATTTTAATACATTTTGTTGTTGTTGTGTGAAGCACTTTGAATTGCCTTGTGTGCGAATTGTGCTCTACAAATAAACTTGCCTTGACTTGCCATTAGTTGTATTTTTATGTTCAATCTTGCTCTCTTGTTCTTTTCTATGTTTTATGTTTACGCTTTTGAAATAAAATACAAATAAGAAAAACTTGAAAAGAAAAAGATATGCCTTATAGTTAATGATTGTAGTCAAGTTCATTTTTGTCAATGATTAACAAACATTTCTAAATGCATTGTATCTATACTTTCAAAAGTGTTACAGAATGTTTTCTATTTTATTTGCAACGATTTTTTCTTTGAGTGGGCAATATCTCCAAATTTAGATTATTGCATGAATGTTTTGAAGATATGCAAAGTTTGAATATTGAGTACAGTGTATTGTTAACTGAAAAATACCATAAAATGAGCTGATTAAAAAGAAAAAAACAAACAAACTATGCCACAGTGAATGCGTGCCGTGAAGAGCGTATAACCTTCTTTTCTTTTTTTGGGGTCAGGCAATCTACTTTGCGTCAGATTGTGAGAGGGTTGTCAAAAGTTTCAATACCCATACAAATCCATATAAAAACTAGTATAGAAACTATGTAATCATTCAATACTATCCAATTCACATAAAAGGGAATTTGACCTTTCCTAATTAGTTTTAGAATGGTCATGATCTATGTCAGAACTAGTATAAGACCACATTGTAATTTTAAAGACACTTAACTAGTTGACATTTACATTCTGTGTAAAAAATATAATTTTTAATCATCATTGAGGTATAGAAATTGGTATCAAGGATTGAGCTTCTTCCTTAGTGTTGTAATTGTCAGTAAAATTATAAACTGTTCCATGTTCAAATTAACTTTCAACACAATGTGAGAATGTCAAAATGTTGACCATAAAGCTTTTGAGGCACTATTTTAATAGCTCCAAATTAAAAATGAAAATGTCTCCTCATGTGTCTTTGGTCTTAGCCTTTGTCCACTGTTTCCTTTCTCTGTGAATGAATGTGTTTGTTCTATCCCTCCGCTGCCCTCTCTTTATTTGGGCCGTGCCTCCTCTTTATTTATGTGGCAGAGGAACAGCTGTCTCGTGCAGGGCATAAGGCTGGGTAAGGCCGGCCGGCTGCAGGCTCCATGAAGCCCCAACACTGCACTCATTGTCCCCACACACAGAGGCGCACACACTGTTCTGGACTCGCACGCAAGCTGTGCACGGACATCCATTCACATCCACTTTCACCGAGAGGAGAGAGGAGGCAGCTGAGCCCACAGTATAGACTTCAGTGGAAAACATTATCATACCCACAAATCTGAAGTTGTCCCCAGTTAGAAACAACACTGCTATTCAAAGCGGCATCTGAGTAAGAAGAAGCTTTCCAAACATCATGAGTAGAAAATGTAACTCTCATAAATCCATTGAAATTCTCTGACGGCAGAAGAAATGTGGATAAAATGTAGGTTTCAGCTGTGTTTCACCTTTTAAATGTGGTACATTTATATTAATAAATACTATTTCAAGTTATACAGTTATTTTCTGTTGTAGTCTGTGGCAAAACTCACTTAATTAGGCACTTTTCAAATTTCAATTGCCCAAATAAGTTCCAATCTGTAAACAAATGTTGTTCCCTGATTGTTTAAAAGTGCACTCTGTAACTTTTCTGGTGGAGGAACTGCCACCCACTAGTCTCCATACTCCTTTGCTTGGAAGGCTCCACAGTATGGAATTAAACCTATCTATTTCCTTTAGACAAATGTGTGATGCCATCAGGCCAATTTACAGGTCAGATCTGTTTTCAAGATATTTGTGAGCAGGTGCAACTTTTGTCATCAATTTGTTTGTGTTGACCTTTGTCCCAGCATCCGAAAGTACTTTCCAAAGGTATCCATTTATGTTGTCCATGGCAGGGGTTTTGATGCCCAAATACATGGAAATACATTTATTGATGACATGCTAGAGAGCCTTCAGTCCCAACTTCAGTCTCTTAGATTGACTAAAGTCCCCTGCTCTTAATGTTATGATTCTGGTACTGTATATGGTTCAGTATGGTCAATTTTGCTGGGAAAAAAAGTACTCTCCATTTTATTAGTTACCGTATACAAACTTAACATCTGATTCCAGTCATAGCTTTTGATGTTTTCTATTCACATGGAGGAAGCATACAATTGACATGACGCTAAATGGCTTTTGACTGTTTTCTCACTCTGATCCTGCTGTCCTGCTGCTACCTGTCATCTCAGCCTCCTTCAAGTGTCTGCAGAAAATGACAGTTAAAGGAGGAGCAGAAAAAAGTGGGGGAAATTCTTCTGTGTCTTTTGCGTTCTTTCCCTCCTTGTGCAGAGGGAGATAAATGTCCATATGACACATTAGACTACACTTTTCAGTAAAACAAAGGGAATATGATTATATTTCAGATTTTACCACATCATCAGTTTTTTCCTCCAAGTTTGCAATTTTAGTGACGTTTATAATTTTACTTCCTTGTTTGACATGGCCAGCAAATATGACAGGTAGAGGTAATTCTACAACTGTTACTTAGCTACCATATTGTAAACGAGGGCTAAAATAGTTATGATTTGACAAATAATTCCACCAAACAATGCGTTTATTTTGTTAAATGATTGTTTAAACTGTCATAAAACTCTCATCATTATTTACCCCAGGAACTAACTCACCAAACAACGTCAAAATTAGAAAAACATGAGAACCCGTCATATGGGCTTTAACTAATTCATCCACTGAGTTGCTCTGCCGGCCCACCACTTTTGGTTTGCCACAAAATTTGGGACCAGTTAATGTACATACTAACCACAGAATCCACCTGGACAGGCTCGCCCTGTTCCATTTGAGACCGGCCACTGTGTAATGAACCAATCACAGAAGTCAAAAGGATGAACCTTAACAAATATTAACAACAGTTTGATTTATCGGCTTGTTTCAGATGCTTTGACGAGTCAGTTTCCAATATTCATCATGACGTTATGCCTTTTCCTGACTGCTTTCGGTGAGATCCTGTCCAGACTGATATTGTGTAGAACTTAATTCAGAGTGATACACATGTACATGTAACTCACATGGGAATATGTTTGTGCAATTTATAATTTTAATTCAAATTCTGTCATTTCTAATAATCATTGGTGTGTTTGAGTCTTTCTAATCGAGAGATCAACAGCCAGTCTTGACAGTAAAAGCATGTGGTTTGGAGTCGAGTTCAGACTAAATAAAATGTAATCAGAAATCATGATTGATCAATATGACATTAAAAACTATCCCTATGGAAATTATCAATAGTTGCTTAACAATTTTTTCTCAGTTGATTTGATGCCGAATAAAAATCCTGAAAAGTAAACCAAAAGTTATATAGAGCATCTTCTTTCCTGCTATTTCCAAAGTTAGGCTCATTCTTAAACCCCATTATCTTGTGACTATTGTCTGCAAGGCTGTTAAAGATTTGATCTTTTTCAGCAAAATGTGTGTGTTTTACTTCCAATATAAAATACAGTCATTCAACCTTTCAACCTAGATACAGGCATGTGCCTAAAAAAAGTATTAAAAGTTTACTAAATTGATGATTTGATCATGTAGAATAAGAAAATGCCTTAGAATGTCATGAATGTGCATTTATTTTCAGCCCAGCAGCTTTAATGCAGTAGTCAGCAGGTTAATAGTGGCTAAAAGTTATGAGTTTTTGTTGTTAGAAATCTGAGAGTCCATAGAAGGCGCTGCTCAGGTGGACACACAGGGCCATGACAGATTCTGACACTCAGCTGTCACATTCCTACAGAGAGCCCCTGCACTGCATTATGTAAAAGTGACAGAAGGGCTGTGTTAAACTGGTGCTTCACACGGTGTGGGTCCAACCGTGGCATTGACATTGATATGCACATACTCCTACAGTTTCAGTGTTTTTCATGCAGGGAACTTTTATCTTTCAGTTTGTCTGCTTTCTTGGAAGATTACAGGGACATTACGTCTATACACTGGAACTTGCGTCCTTCAATATAAGACAAAAGAACTTCAACTATCAAACTGTGTTTTTCCAAAACAAAATGATGCTGTAGTGAATCTATTTTTTTGCAATTTTTTCAAATGTTTGTGACCAGTTTTTTTAATTTTGATTTGGTATGTTTTATGCCCGGTGTAACGTTCTTTCAGATACAAATAGAGACAGACACTTCTTGGCATGGGGCTGATATAAAATGACCTGTGAGATGACAAATATCTTTCATAGCTCAATGTGTCTCTTTCAGGTGTACTACGGTCTAGACATCATCACTAACAAGGTGACATCTGAGGAGCGTGCCCAGTGCAGACATCACATGATCAGCTTTGTGGATCCTTTAGTGAGCACCTATACCGTAGTGGACTTCCGAAACAAAGCTCTGACTCTTATATCCTTTTTTCCTGTTAATGCCACACACACACATCACTGTCATGTAGCGCTGTGCTCGACTAAAGAAATTCTACATCAAAAAGGCGTGTCCTGTGCCTGGATTAATCAATTGAAAGTGGCAAGATGTGGGGATACAAAATGTCTCAAAACTATGAAGTTGGCGTGGGCATTCCTTTTCAATATGTTTTTGCATTATCTCTAACAATATTCAGGCGATATTATAACAATGCATCAGGAATGTGCTAAAATGTCTTCAAGTATTGCACAAAACCTGAATGGACTATAAAATGTAATATCATTTTATGTCCTTGTTTGGGAGATTACAGACGTTTGTGTCTCTTCAGGTCATTTTCAATCATTTTCATTATAGATTGATACACTCAATATTCAAATTTAATTCCAATGTTGGTTTTATAGACTTTTGTTTAACCAGAAGGTCCCATTGAGATTCAAAATCTCTTTTGCAAGAGAAATCTGGCCAAGGCAGCAGCCAAATACAACAATGAAACCACCTCCACTATGAAGTATCTCTATAGCTGACAGCAGGACTGCTGACCAAAATATGTATTTATATGTAGAAAAGGCAGCATTAACTCACTTCACTCCTGAATCCTTATAATCCTAGTAAATTCATTCGTCTGCCACTCTTCCACTACAAGTTTTGGTCGACTAAGACACCACATTTACCAATTGACCAATTTAACCAACGAAAGGAGCTACAGCTCTACTACCTCTTCTCCCTTGAGTTGCCAAAACCTGTGCTAGATCTGACAGTTATTAATGGCATAGGCTGGTTTCTGTAGTGGTGTCTATGCAATGCCCTTGTTTGGTCATTGCTGCTACAGATGTTACGGTAAAAAAGAGAGATCACTTGGGAATGATATTTATTTTTAAAAAGGGTCCTCATCTGAGGCAACCCGCCCCTCCCAGTATTCGCTCAATGTCCCATTCTCCTGCAGACACCGGCTGTCACACAGATGTGGGCTAGAGGAGGCGATAACTGGAGACAGTATTAATAGATCTGCCACGCACACATGCACACATGTATAGTGGCGCAGCGCAGAGATGTGGTAAAGCTCCCAGAATAGTTTACTGCTGCATGGTGGGAAGAGAGGAATGGAGTGATGAATACAGATTAGCAAAGTAAATCTGTAAATCAGGGAAAAGGCGGGAGGGACGAAAGAGAAGGAGATGCCCTCTTAAGAAGCAAGTGACGGACATAATGACGCATCATCAGCTATCAATCGCTCACTCAGCAACGGCGGCTATTCCCAAGAACTCCCTCCTCTGTAGTCAGCGCTCTCTCAGTAAAACGCCCCCCCCCTCTCTCTGACTTCAACCTCCTGCTCGTTCCTGTGATGCAGACACAGTGATGCAGCAGCCAGTGTTGTGTCTATGTGGGAGAGAGGGAGGGCGAGAGAGAGAGAGAGAGAGAGAGAGAGAGGGAGGGAGTGTGACTGGTGGCAATTGCCTTGATCTTGTAAGAGCGCTTATTTAATTATCCCTGAAAGAGAGACGACTGAGGCAGAGTGCAAGAACTGCGACAAGAGAGCATGGGATTTTTTATCTGTTCTTAGAAATGATGGCATGAAAGCCAGCTGATTACTTAAAAGCTATTAAGGTATATATTGTTTTGCACATTCATTCTATATAGCGTGTATTTAATTTACACATTGTGATTCTGATAATACAAAGGTCTAAGTTAAGTTTCCTACTCTCCAGAATTTTCCCTTTCATTAATTATCTTCTGGTATTTTTCAGGTAATAGATGACAGATTTATTGTAGCAACTTTGAACCTTAAGCAGAAGATATCAAACAATAGTTACATGCAAACTCAAACAATTGGATGGTTCAAGGATAGGACCCACATCTTCTTTGCTAAATCGAAGGAGCAAATGCACTAACCACAAAAGATCCCTCTTTGGAAAAATATAGTACATTGACACTGCTGCATACACTTGTACAAGGGTGCCACGAACAGTACTGGTATGTATATCCACCATAGAGACTATAAAAAGACATAAAAAAAATCAAAAAAACACTTAAAGCTTAACATATGTGCTGAGATTGGTCTTTGTACTGCACTGCTAGTCATCCCCTATTTATAACTGCGCTACTATTCTTGTTTATTGAGTAGCTGAGGCTTTTACCTTGGATTGGCAGCAAACTGCGTTAATGGCTTCAGTCATTTGTGCACAGTTAACATCCATTTTTACTTTGTATTGTAACTAATGATTAGTATGTGCTATCCAATGCTTATATAGCAGCAATGATAGTGATTTCAGCTAAAACTTCTAAGTTGTAGATATACTTTTAATTTTGTATCTTGTAAAAAGGAAACTCCAACCAATGCAGGCTATTTGCCTTAACTTATACTTCAACATTGAGGATATGCACAGTAGGAACAAGCTGCCGATTGTTGTGGGAGGAACAAACTATTATATCGAGTCTCTGCTCTGGAGAGTGCTGCTGGACACAGGGGTGAGTCAGAAGGACCAAACGGCTTAATGGGCATAAGGCGATTTCCTTGGTTCTTTCTCAAAGTTATTATCGAATTTATCTCCCCGCAGGACAATGAAGACTCTGGTGATGGTGAAGACACAGTGCCCAACAGGAAACTGGAACTGGAAAAACTGGGAGGAGCTGAGTTACATAAACAGCTGATGGAAGTAGACCCCACAATGGCTGCCATGTTGCACCCCAATGACAAACGCAAGGTTGCAAGGTGAAGTGGGTACTAGTTTGGTTAAAAATATTCTATTAAGTCAATTATACTTTCAATGTTATTGTACAATTATGTAAGGATTCATTATCGTAAGATTTTGAAAAAAACACAACAAAACATGATTTTTTATGGATTTGAACAAAATCTCAGAAATGTATGAATTGAATGTCAAAACAGACCACTATTTGGTCTGTTTGGAAAACAAATTATAATTTTTGTATAGACCTGAATGGGGTTGCGTGGTAATGCCTTGGTGGTGGTTTGCAAGTACTTTTGTTTCAGAGTTCTATTTTCATGATGCTTTTTTAAATCACTCTTGTCAAGCTTCCTACCAAAAGAAACTACACATTAGCAGTTGTCCTTTTTGTTTCCTGCCTCCAACCTCTCTCTCACACTGGGCTGATGAGTAGCAGCCCACGGAGTGAGCAGGTTAGGTTACCCTGTTCTTCCGCCTGACAGGAGACATCGGGAATCATCTTTTCCGCATAACCTCTGGGTGCACACTTAAAAGGACTGGCTGAGATTTGAAAATCAATGTTTGAGAGTTTGTTTAGGCGAGACTTGTGACTCGTATCTTATTATTCATACATAGTTGATGGTGTTGTAACAATCTAATAATTTGATTTAACACATTCAAGTATGTTGGGCCCTCACTTTGACTTGAGATTTAATTTTTATTAAAGCAGGATCCCATTATACCTCTCCCTGAGGTTGGCTATGTTTTTGTTGACTTCAGTTAGTTTGGTTTGGATCTAACATTTCTATGGCTAGTCAGCTAATCAATAGAAATACATATTTTAGAAGGATTATTGCATGATACAGATGTCCCAAGATAAAGTAATACTACAAGAGGGAATTGCTGTGGTCGATTGAGAGCGAAGCGTCTGAGGAAAATTCATAAATAAATCTGCTTCTTCTCCAGGAGCCTGCAGATCCAGCAGGAGACAGGCATTGCCCACAGTGTGTGGCTGGATGAGCAGAGGAGGCAGAAAGGGGGAGGAGGCCTTGGTGGACCCCTGCGATACCCAGATCCCTGCATCTTTTGGCTTCATTCTGATATGGAAGGTAACATGTTACTGAAGAATTTTTTTATACTCAAAAAAACACTTATGAAGCCTATGAAGCAACATTTAACATGTTTGATCTTCAGCTCTGGACAAACGTTTGGACGCTCGGGTGGATGAGATGCTGGCGGCAGGACTGATAGATGAGCTAAAAGACTTCCATGTTCGCTACAATCAAAATAAAATCCAGGATCAGAGGTAACAAGCACTTATGAACCAGCCTTTCCACAAGTCTTTTATCTTAGATCAAATACATTTGCTTGTATTGAACAATACATTGTTTTTAAATTTCATACATTTTTCATGCTTTAGTTCCCTTAAATAGTTATAACATTCTAGACACATGTTTTCTGTCATCATCTACTGGTCTGGCAAAGGTCTCAAGATTGTGATCATCTTCCCACCCACTCTCTGAAGTAAGGTCCCAGACATGCTGTCCATACTGTGTAACTCCCCTCTTTGTCTATCTAACTAGGCTATTGACATTAAGTGAACCCAGCCAAACAACTGTCTGCATTTGCCGGGACAGGTCGGCTGTGCTCTTTGTTTTAATACAAAGCTGAAAGTGTTGTGGCTGTAAAACAAGTGGGAGACTTATTTCTTTAGATGTTCTTAAAAATGACTGGAGATAAGCCAGATTTAAACCATTAGCACTAGCAGCACTTGGCTAGCCACAGGAATGTCCCCCTCTGTGCACTATACATTGTTTTCTTGAATAAGACAATTTGTTTTAATACATAATTGTGTTAGAGATGATTTGGTAATTGTGTTACTGCGTCAGTACAGTAATGAGAGTATCCCTGACATTTCCCCACATCATCTTTACAGTCTATTGTTGTCTGCTTATATGGATCCGAAAGCAGAAATTCATTAGTTTAATTTGAGTTTTTACACAGGAAGTTATTTAAATGCATTTAATAAGGCCTGACAGAGTTACACACTGTTCCAGCAGGTTCTTGTTCTGCAGCAAAGGACAGAAATGTATACACAATCGAGAGCAGACAACTACAAAACACTACAATACCCATACTCTACAATTCAGTCTATGACTACATGATTAGTCATCATCCATGAAAATGGGCATCAGAGCTACTTGTCCTCAGCTAGAGGGGGACGTTTTACCAGAGTCTGGTGCAGATATGGAAGAATGACCTCTGTCCAAAGCGTTCCTTAAGGTGAGCACCGCAAGCTGCTACTGTGAGCACAATCTACTGCACATTTCTTTGACCAAGCCACTACAACCTCTTTCAAGACTCTTGAGAACTCAAGAACAAAAGAAAAGATATCTAGGTATTTTCAAAATGCATAAATTTTCACACTAAAACTATTTTAAGATATTCCTAAATTATGTTTTGAAGCTGCACAGTTCGAAATTGGTCATAAATATTTGTATCATTATATTTTTAAACAGGAAAGTCCCACTGAGGTTCAGAATCTCTTTTTCAGGGGAGCCCTGGCCCTATTCCCCTATCAGTAATTTAAACATTTTAAATCATTTGTTATATATGGAATACAATGATGATACTCACCATATTAATAAGGCTACTAAGGCTGTATTGTGATTGCAATTAGATTTGTTTATTATAGACAGTTTAGTGCACATTTTAATGTTTACATTACGTTACCTACTAAATAATTTAAGCCTTTGTGTGTAATTGTGACCAAAGATGCACTTTCCTTTTCATTGCACTGAATTTCAGCCCTAAAGGCTACATAAGGGAAGACTTTATTGTATTTTAGTATTCTTTATGTTATAGTTGTGCAGTATTATCCCTACATGAGTGTAAAGCGACTCATAAAATCTCCCAGTCTCCTCCCATCACCTTAGCTAGCCTCAGCAGACCACAGTCTCCTCCGCATCTTCCTCCTCTTTCTCTGCCCAGGTTTCACACAGGGCAATCTGATCAGCTCACGTCCTCATCTCCTCAGCGCAGTCCTGGCTCCTCTCGACTGCTGTGGCTAGACATCAAGGTCAAACACTCAGTCTCGGTGCCCTCCATTGAATCGACATTTCCTGTGCTCTTCGGCTCATCTCACATTTCAGCCTCTCCTTTTTGGTCACATTAATTTTAACTGTAGATGAAGTGGGCGTTGGGAATCCGCACTATGGTATATATCAGTATTTAACATGCTTTTCACAAAATCAAATAATAAAGGCGTATTTAAAAAAAAAAAAGTCATAATAGAGGTTTATTAATTAGCTTAATATTAAACGAATGGAGATTTTCTAAGCTAAATACTAAACTTGGCATTCATTGAAAAGTGATATGATAAATGTAGTTACCAGTAGTCTCCCAGACGCTTATCAGGCTGTTCCATGGCTCATTTGTTTACTTGTTTCCATTGCTTTTGCTAATATATCTCTATGGACGTTTTGTATGTCTGGCTCCTCTATACAAGTTTGGAATTTAGAAGAACATCTCAAGTATTTATTTGAATTGTAAAGTGAACTGTTTAAAGTACTTAGTTTTGTAGTGATGTGCAAGGTATGTAACAGAATAGCTGTTCAGTATCCACCTCTCCAGTTTATTACATTGTAAATTGGTATTGTCACATTTTTGTTGATGCTTGGCTTAAGGTTGCAAGCCAGATAAAATAAAGTAAAACACTCCTTAATTAAATCAGTGTTTATCTAGATCTATACAATTGTAAAGTTCAAATCAATCAAATAAACCTCCCCCACATTACATGGGACTTCCCTAGATGGTAAAGAAGGAAGGTGCTAAAGAAGGATCAGAATGAGCGATTTAGAGACCGTTTAAATAAATCCATATACATTTCCATTCTCTGACCACGGCACCGCTCACTTCTTGAAATGTCATTCAGCCTCTGTCCCTGAAGGGCCTCATCTGGTCACAGTGATAGTCTTCTGTTCTGAGCAGCTTTAGATGGAGGTGAAATTATTCAAAGAAAAAGCAAATAGAAGATGGAAAGAGAAAAAAACTCTCCTCCTTTTTTCCTCTGCTGTGCTCTCAGTCAGGACTATCAACATGGGATTTTCCAGTCCATTGGCTTTAAGGAGTTCCATGACTACCTGATCGCTCCAGAGAGCTGCAGCCAACAGGAAAAAGACACTCTACGCAATAAAGGTCAGAAGATCGGCATTAGTCAAAGATTAATCTGGGTGGAATAATTTAATAACGATTATTGCCTGCTCTTGTGTAGGTATAGAGGCTTTGAAGATTGCTTCAAGACGCTACGCTCGCAAACAGAATAAATGGGTGCGGAACCGCTTCCTTAAACGTGAGTATCCACAAGAGAAGCTGTTCACAGGATGCAAGTGTATCCAGTTTGAGCACTCTACCAAGACGAAGATTGGTGCAAGTTGTTACAAATACAAATAGACACTCACTGAATGCTTGAAGTGGTTTTACTATCTGGTTCAGTTGTAATCATTTTGGCACAGCCTACTGAACAGAATTGATGGCTCTATGAGGTTTGTTTATTTATTTAATGTTACACATCCCAAAGTGTACAATTACATATAAAGTAAGTCTCCTAAATTTCAGGTATTGGTTGTTCTAAATTGCTTAAGTAATTGAAATGGCAAGGCAAGTTTATTTGTAGAGCACAATTCGTGCACAAGGCAATTCAAAGTGCTTCACACAACAGGAAAAAAAATCATTAAAATCACAAAGACACGACAGAAATCGCAAAACCTTAATTTCAATTCATTCAATTTAACAATTTTGCTGACATGGATCATACATTTTGTCTGTGCTTAGTGATCCGCCAGATGGAAAACCAAGTCTATTGGACCACATTGGCAGACACTATTTCCAATATTTATTTGACATTGCCAGTGTAACAGTTGTCACCGGAATGGGCGCATTGTTTTTAGATTGATTCTTCTGGACGTTTACTGAAATAAGTAAATTAGTAGAGCTGTAGTCAACTAAAGAAAATCTTGGTCATAAGCTTTCAAAACTATAAAGTATCTATGTTTCTGATCCAAACTGCATTCACAAGATTAAGATGACACGGGAGTTCATGCAAAGATAATTATGTATACAGAAAAGTACATGGAAAAGTCACATAGGCAGATTAAACTTCGACTAATAAAAATGTTGGTTGACTAGGACACCGTCAACCGATTCATCGAGTAATTGACTAAAGACATACACCACTCCTATTTAGTAATAACACTGGGTACCGACTAATCAATACAGTATTTGTTTTGGAATGAATGTTTGCAGTCTTGTCATTACAAGGCACGTAGTCATTTGCATCCTCTAAAGAGCAATAATAGGACGCATGTTCACAAAATATTTAATAATCGGATCACATTTGGAACACTGCTTGTTGGGCAGGGCTATTTATTTGTGGTTTATTTATTTTGTTGTCTTATTTAAAGAGATAAAAAAATATTAGAATATCAGTTTCACCATTTAACATACAAATTAAATAAATAAATACATGTGTCCTCCAATCTCTTCAAACTACAGTTTTCAATTCAAATCCAAGTCCACTGACAATTAGAACTGACTGAATCTCAGAATATTCCAGATCACATTTTCACATCTTGCTCTTTTAATAACATGATGTGATGATGTTGTGGTTTATATACCAGTAGAAGGACTTTCCGGGCTCGTCCAGACATCTCACAGGGAGCTTTTAAATGTAGATGTCTACCAGAAGGAGCGTGCCCTGCAATAACCCAGCCGCCTAATCCTTTTAGGCCCAAGTGGCTTACGTCCCACCAGAACCAAACCTAATGCCCCCTTCCGAGTGCTGCCTGCCCACAACTCACCATATGGTCACTGTCACACGTGAATGTCTGTGTTTGGCATGGTTACTGCGTGATAGGGGGCTGATGCAGGCTATACTACTCTATAAGCAGTTCTGTAGTCTGCTTTACTTCCTGGGATGTAGTTAAAACATGGCAAGATGAGAAGTCCCAAAATCATACCATTTTGTACGTTATTAGTCGTGAATGTAATCGTAGATCGTTTGATACTTATGCTTTACTTGAAATTCATTACTGTCAGCAGAAGTTTTGTGGAATGACTTTGAGCCTGTATTATCCCCCCATATGCATCACCTACGGTTTGATTATTTTTCATGGCCAATGCATTTTTTATAGAATCCAGATCAGTTGAAATTACTATAAATACAACTTTATAATAGAAACAAATATATCTACTGGCCTGTACGGAACCAAACCAAAAAAGCAAATATCTGTATTATGCCACAGGTTTTGTTTTTTTGGTCCACTTTTGATTCTAACCAGTACAGAATATATTTGCTAGTTAAATGTATGAGAACCTTTTGCTAAATTACAGCTCTTGCGGGTTCTACAGTTTTGTTAAACTTGCTCAAATCATCCTGCAATATGGCCACAGGACATGCTGAACTCTATGCCGATTTTAGTGTTGTGAGTTTGAATCCCGGTTTCGACAGTTTGCTGAATGTCCACCTCACCCAAAACTCCTGTCAAGGAAAGTATACGGGCAATTTATAAACGATCTAATAGAAGTAGCTCAAATTTCTGTGCTTGGCATTTTCCTTTTTCTTAGATTAGTTTGAAGTTTCTGTTTAATATTTTCAGGTGCCAGCTCAAATCATGTCAACTGCACAGTAGTCTTAAGTCTTAAGCTAGTTGAAGTTTCTTGTTATGGCTTTTCTTTCTTTTATTTATTTTTTTGATATGTTTGATATTTGCAAGGTCAGTCTTTTTTGTGAAACACGTTGGGAATTCATCATTAGTAAAACAATCTGCACACACACGCAGCTCCTTCACAGTTTGTAGTGTCTTATAATGTTGATAGTCTTTAGTCGAGTTCAGTTAATCTCTCTTGTTTGGCTGTTATTCATGATTACTAACTCAATTGGCATATCTTGTGATTCGTGCCTAAAAATCCCTCCGACCTCATTGTTGTTAATCGGTGGAAAGTTTGAGTTCAGTAGGGGTTAAATCTTTCTTACGGTCATGTGTATTCCGATCCTGCCTACTGGTTTTGTAGTGTTGGTCTCACCTTACTGTCCTTAACTGTCTGTTCTCTTGTCTCTTTATGTGACTGTTGACCTCTTTTTTTCTTTCTTGTGTCTGAGCCCATCGCGCGTGCGCGCACACACACACACACACACACACACACACACATACACACATACACACATACACACATACACACATACACACATACATGCAGGCATTCCAGGAGGCCTCAGCTGAGCAGGCTAATCTCTTGAAGCATTACAGAACTGACAGGAATTTGCCCCCGACCACACAAACTGTGTGCAACAGGGTCAACAGGGGCTACAGTCAGTGACCCAAGCATGTACATACCAGTGGGTCAAAGGCAGGGCATGAATTAGACATGACACTGTCAGACGGGGACAATGAATTAAGTTAGTGGGGTCCAAAAGCGACCCGATTATAGACCCACAATGTAAATGCATGGATGGAGTCATGGAGACGGACATGGAGGACAACATTTTAAATGGCACAAATTGAACAAAATGTCCTCAAACATCAGATGGCTAAAAATTTTGCCCATGTGATATAAAAAAATATCATGATTTGTTGCACATTGTAGAATGTGGCAGTATATATTTTTTTAAGTACATTTTTTATACAAAAATATACAGCTAAAATGTTACTTAAAATAAAAATGTTATTTGTTAGCAATAATCATTAACAGCTACACAAATAAAATGCTATGCTAATTTAATGGAAACTTGTGGCACACAACGAATCACAAAAGAGATGACGCATTAAGTTTTAAATAATTTTGCCCTTAAATGCTGATTAAGTGTCTCATAATTACTTTTTAATTGAGCGATTAGACACAGCAATGGAGGGTTTTCTCATTATATTCTCTACTGTTTTGCAAATTATTTGGGAATTTGTGTGACTGGAATATGCACTTTTTGACTCTCTACTCGAGTGGTTGCTGAAAGGATTTAGAGGTCATGGGTCAGATGGCTCCAATTGAATCAAGCAATTTGTCTTTCCTTTCATGTCTGCCTCAGTGTGTGTCTGGTGTCTGTGGATTTTGAAGAGATTTAATTGACCGTAAAGTCAAAACATTGTGCTTTATACAGGTTTGATTGTTAGCATTGAGGCATATATAGGGCTATTAAAAAAATGCAGTGATATGTCGCAGCTAAGTTCATTTGTGCTGACAGAGAAGATGTGGAACTTTGTTAGATTTTGTTTCAAATACATAACCCCGTTAATTACAGAGGTAAGGACTCAATAGTTGTCCAAAAAAATACAAATTTCAGAGTAAACGCATGTATGAGGAAACTACTACTGAAGTAAACGTAACTGTCTGGATGTAACTGATTTATAATTTGAAGTTAAAGGAACAGCATATAAGACTTGGATAATACATTTCATAAACATGACTTGTGTCCTCTGATACGAGGTAAACATGTTCAAATCAAATATCACTTTTACTGATAAGAATTGAAATATTGATTTGTTCTTAATTACTAAAACATTGGACATGATGGCCAAGTTGTTTGTTAGAATCTGGCGTTTTGGTTCTCAAGACCATTATCCAGTCAGAAAGCAGAATGAGTTGCTCTTTTTGGTTGCCAGTTTCAACGCTGAAAAACCTGTTGTTTTAATCATGAATCAGTGCTCGTGCAGCCTCTGCAGCTCAGTGAGCGTGGATGTCTAGATGTTCTGAGCTGAACATGAGCCATGGCCTGTCTACATACTCCCTATATTGAGAATGAGAAAAAACTGGTATGTGTTCTCTATATGCAGGTTATGCACCCCCATGTTCAGTAAAAATGCAGGCTATACATTCCCTTTTAGTCACCTCTGGATATTAACCATAAGCCAGGACAAACCTTCTGACAGTGAAAAGGTAGATTCTATTAGACAATATATTCGACACATATTTATTTGTCATTCTCCTTAAGATGTGTAAGATGTTAAGATGTAACGTGAACACAACCAATATAGTTTGGGCTTTTTAATAACACGATTTGAGGATTGGATACAATTAAATACAATTTCTTTGAAGAAAAGGCAGTTTTGTTTGTTGTTATTCGTGTTGACACTGCCTGCACTGCCTTCTATAGTGCTGCCTCCAAGGATTTTTTGGTTAGATACAAACATTTTAACAGGACCACCCATCCCCCTATATAGTGATAACAAATAGATATTGTGGAATGATTGATTTGACATAGGTTAAACCACAGATGATCTTCCAGACACAGCCTTTATATATTTAATTTGTTGTAACCGTATTTACGACTCTCGTTCTAGATACAGCCATTATTTTAGCTTGTTTAAAGGATTGCCGCCACTCTCTCCACTTGTAACCAGGATACGAAGGTGTAGTTTGACCGGGGCCTCGTGAGTGTTAAGTAATGAGACGAGGCTGTTGTTTAGGCAGAAGTGACCAGTAGACAGGACAGGAGCAGCTCGTGGGCGGCGGACCAGATGGAGAGTGAGGTAACCCAATACAGTGGAGCCGACAGGTGTGAGACAAGCGTACACCCTTGACCCATGTGTAGGAGCTTTCAAACGGACGCAAAACAAAACAAAAAAAGTTCAAGTGAACTCCTCCCGCCGAGAGTGTGCCAAAACAAAGAGTCTAGTGCCGCCATGGAGACTGTCTGTTACCTTCACCACACAACAAGTGATAAGATTGTTTTAAAATAAAGACTTGATATTCTTGTCGCAGATGAGTAGTCTATTTTTAGTGATTCACAGGAAGATTGGATCTTGTACTGGTTGTTTTAAATCATAAACATAACTAAGTGCTTAGAGTGTCTGTCTAGTTTAACTTTTTTAGTTTTTATTCAGTCAGAACTTTTAGTACAAATAGGTTTAAGTGGATCCTTGCTGAGAATATTGAAGGAAAACCATTTGTATATTGTTTTGCATGCTTTTACACAGTCATATTTTATGTACGGTATGTGGTACAGCTGGTTCACATTTGTGACAAACAATTAGTAAACTAAAGTAACTTTTACCTTTTAAAAGGATACTGTTTTGTTTATTTTAATCATCTTAAAATGGCACAAAAACAGTTTGGCTAAGTGGTTTAATCCGCAGTATTTATGCCAGGCTCTGTGTGGCCGGCCTAAGCGAAGTGAGATTGATAAATTTCTCTGACAATTTGCTGAATGTCCTCCCTGCTTTCGTCCCATTTTACACTACTCTCTTGTCTACAGATGTCAAAATATCAAGTTTTAGTGTTTATTGTGAGAAAAAACATCACGATTGAACTATTATTCACAATTACTGAGCCTAAACATCAGTTCAATGTTTAATTGTCTTTAATTCCCGTTGTCTAACATGGTACTATTCTTAAATTTTGTGACTAGCTTTACAAAATGGAACTTTCTAAATGACAAAATAAAAGTTTACGTAACAAAAACAGCCAGATAAAAAAGTACTTTATTGTTAAGGTCTAGTTTTGGACTCTAGATTGATTTAAGTTAATTTTGCTTTTAAAATTCAGGATTATTATTATTTTGTTCTTATTTTGACTTCCCTAGTCTCCTGTCTAATAAAGCTTACAAGCAAAAAAAGGTACTCTCATCGATGGTGCTTTTGGCTGGATACATTTGGACCCATAAATAAGCCATTCTCATGCATCCAAAACATTTATCATGAAACCATTTAGACCATCAAACAATTACAAGCATACAATAAGTGACAGAGTGCCCATAGATTTAAAAGCGGCAGCATTCAATGGCAGCAGCTGTTGTGGCCAACCGGTGTGGATGACGGCCAGAGCCGCACAGCTGGGGTGGGGCACGACACATGAGGAGGGGGGGGGGGCTTTTTAGTGCCGTTTTTATAGGAAAGCACACACATCCACACACTAACCCTCTCACTCAGCAAACACAAGGAGCACGCTGCAGATGACTCCGGCGCCGCTTGCTGCAACAGGTGGACTACAGTTTCACCGCACACACTCTCAACAGGGGCAAGGCAGCTGTTCGCCGATATGGGGGCTTTTCTTCTTGGCAAAACGATCTTCCCCGTGCGCCTGAAATGTATACGCTTCTACTACGGGCGTGTGTTTGAGCTGCCCACCCAGCACATTGTCCCTGCAGCATCTCTTCTCTCATCAGCCCGCATTCATTCGGATGGATTTAGAGAGTTGGATTTCACTTTAGTAAAACGTCTTCGTCCAACATCTGGTAGTCTACTGTCACACTCCCTACTTTGCCTGGTCCTTTGGGAGTAGCTGGTGGCAGAAACAGAAAGATAAGTGCACAAAAGGATAGCTCTCAAAGTGAATTAAAACACCTCCAAAAGATGAACTGTTTGTCCGCTAGAGGTATGCCAGCCACCTGCCTGTTATTGTGCTACATAATCATAATAGATTTTCCCCTGTGGAGTGTTAAATAGAATCGGTAACCGCACCACTGTAACCTGAGGCTTTGATTAACAGCGGCAATCAAAGGCCTTTATGATCATACAACTGATGTGTTAGCAGGGGAGTCGTACACAGGTCAGCACCAGCAGACATTATTATGAAGGTAATGTGGTGTGGAAAGACGGTGGCAGCTTAGGAACTCAATTTGAATGCAGTGTCAGGGGTTGGTACATTATCATTGTTTTAATGTGCACTTATGGACATAACTTCATAGACACAAGTTTTTTACTGACAATACTTGAACTCGAATGAATTTCATCAATTTCAAAATAAGTGCCATTGCTAAGTGAAGGAGCTTTTTTTTATGTCTTATCTTTCAGATCCGTCTCCAGCTCTGGAATATCTAGCCTCACACTCTTTGTTCAGGTGGTTTGCTGTAAAAAATTTTCAGTGACAGAAAAGATTAAAACTTAATTGAGTTGGCAAACCATGCTTTAAAGGTTAATGGCTTCTGTTTTGATGTCAAGAACCTGATTTCTCCTCTCCTTTTGCTTAATTATTTTCTATAGGTGTGGCTTTCTCGGTGGTCAATGCGGGATTCTAGTTTGGACGTACAGATAGAGAGGGCAGAGCTGGGGCCTGGCCGGCAGACTGCTGACTGGAGCAAAAACCGACCGGGGGTGTGGCGGGAGAGCGAGGGGAGGTGAACGACAAAGCAAGAATGATGTCCAGAGAGAGAGAGAGAGAGAGAGAGAGCGAGGGATGGAGAGAGAGAGAGAGAGAGAGAGAGAGAGTGAGACAGAGAGAGAGACATTATCGAGCCGGTGTGAGTCAGCAGGTTTTGACAGGGCTGTGGGCGCGGCTCCAGCACATCACCGCTCTGTTATATTTTCTACTTATATTTTTCCACCGTGCTCCAATCACTGTTACGGCAAATGGGATCTAATCTCTACTAACATTACAGTCAACATTCATAAAGTATTTGATGATAAGTTTATGTTGTAGGTTGTTTGTTCATTTGTTTATTTTAGGTCTTCTTTTAGAGCGATATCAGGACAAAAAGAACTGGTCTGGACTTTTCTCACGCAGTCCAATAACTTGTAAGCTTTTCAAGTGACTGTTTCCACTACATACGTTGTACTATCATAATATTCGTTCACATTCTTTTTGTGAGCAAATTCATCACTTCTATTTGTGAGATACAAAAGGGAATTTACTGAAACAACAACCTCTTGAGACGCAGCCTCTCATTTTCAAGAGGAAATGTGACACAGCCTTCCAGATCAATAAAAAAGACTTTGCTGCTAAGAAGTGGTTCGATCGGGACAATGTAATTCATCTTCTCCAATTGTTATAGTACTATATTTAACATTCTGATATTTTTCTAAATCTGTAAATGCACTATAAATGATGTATATTGCAACGTATAGTCTGAAACTATTGTCCATGTGCTCTGCCTGTGTCTAGGGCCAGGTGACGGCGTGCCACCAGTTTACGGTCTGGATGTGAGTGATGTGTCGCGGGGGGAGGAAACCGTGCTGACCCCTGCACTGCAGATACTGGCCTCACTCTGTAAGGTGGGGGCCCTCTGCCACTCCTATCTCCTGTTTCCTGTTCCAGTATGGATTGAGTTGTTTTAGTTTTTCCACCTGCATTAATACCCAATCACCTTTTCTGGTCAGAAACTTAAACTCTTGGACTCTTCATCTAAACTATAGAGGGTACACTCAAAAACTACAGCAACAACCTTTTTTTTTTAATCTATAACAAAATCAGACCATGCTTGACCTTGTCAGTGTCAAACACCTGCTGCTGTAGTCCTCTCCGCCGCCTCCTACCGTCTGGATGTGTTTGAGCCTGTGGCTGGATCCACCATTGCTCAGTGCAGTCCAGATGTAATGCGCTGACATTTGAAAACATATATAAAGAGCATGTTTATCAGTTATTTTTTTTACCTGAAAGTAAAACCTATGCGTTGGCAGCTTTAATACCATCAACATCAGATTGCACCTTGTTTGGACAGTTGTCATTCTTCCACACCGACACCAGGCTCTGGAATGAGACCCTCCTGAGGAAACGCAGCTCTGATGCTCATTTTTAAAAAAGCATACAGACTAAACTTGTAGTCACTGACTGAACTGTTTGATGAGTGAGTGAGTGAGTGGGTAGTGTAGTTGTCTGTGGTTGCCTACTCTTGATGTTGCATAACAGGAAACCTACTGAAAAACTAAGTCAAGCCTGAATGAATGTTTTTATTGATTCTTTCTCGTTATAAAAAATAAAATGAAATTAAAATGAATTTTTCAACTATCATAACAAAATAAATGTATGTAATGTTTTATCATACAGGGGGAGGAGCCTGCTGTTTCCCCTCTGAAAGTGGAGAGGGCAGAGTTGACAAACAAGCGAAGCCGACATACCTGTGATCTCTGTGACAAAGTTATTATTGGAGATCTGGAGTGGACAGGTGAGACTGCTCACACAAGAACTTGAAATGAATTAACTGTTTATGTTCTACTATAACTATTTGGCTGCAGTTGAAACCATCTGGCAAAAAGAAGGGTAATTAATTCAAATACCATGGGAGGAGTGTGAAGGATAATGGGATGATATGCTTCAATCTAGTTCTGAAATGATGATGAGGTTTCTGTTTCTCATTTGCAGCACACCTGAAGTCCCAAAAAGCACTATCACCATGTGAAGAAGAAGAAGAGGAAGTCGGAGGAGAGTGCTAACCAATCACAGAGCCTGGATGTCTCTCAAGACTCTCTTATTGCTCCCAGCTGCTGCGAGTCTCCCCAGAAGTCGTCCCCAGACGCTAGGACAGGCCACACACAAAGTACCAGTCACCTCCTAAAGCACACACAAAGAGTGTTAACAGCATCTGAGCCAATTAGTATTGCACAAGTCTACTGGGGTTTGTACTCCAAGCCCAAGGAACATTTCATTTGGAAGGACTTCTTTTGGAATCTAGAGGACTGCAATTGTTTTTTTGTTGTTGTTTTTTTTTTTTTTTTTAAATTGCACTTAATCTATTTATTGCTTGGACATTATTTTTTTTTAAGTTTGTACATTTTATGACTATGCACAGCAGCAAGATGGTTATTTTTCTACATGTTCTCAGCGTGCCTTAGAAAATTGTGTCTTCCAGTGCTGTTGATTTATCCCCCTTCAAAAAGATTAAGAATCCTCACTTCTTCGACTGCTCTGATTACAAAGACTATTTTAAATACCAGTTATCATGAAAGTATGTAACAGGTCAATGCCATCCGTTTGGATGGACACAAACTAGCACGGTCTGGACTCCCAAGAGCTGAAGATGTGGTAAAGCTCTGGCTCACATACTTAGTGCTTCACTACACTTATCCCTATTTTAAAGCAACAATTGGGCAAAATGTTCACTAAAATGACCAATTACTTTTCTGTAACAGTGAGGAATGAGAATTATATGGAAGTATGTTTGTTTTATCGACACCTGCTTTGTAAGGGGCAAAAGGGGATTTTAATAAACAAAACAAAACCAGTAAAAGTGTTGTGCTTGATGGCTGAATATTCTATTGTTAGTCATGTCTGTCGTGTAGATGTTGTGAAGCGGCAGGATCGGCTGTGAGGTGAGGCATTTGCACACATTACTGATTGCATTGCTGTTAGTTGAACACCTTTCCCGCCAAGGTGCGCTGCTTGCTGCTGTAAAACCACTTACACAATAGCTGGCGTTTCACCAAAGGGCTGTTGGCACTTCCTTTGATACTCTGCACTTGCCGCTTTTCCTTTTTGCCTTGGCGCCTTTAAATAACCGCCCGATTGTTACACATTGATCTATGAAGCGTTCAAGTTGCTGTGTCAGGAGGTTATCATCACAGGTTGTGTTCACATGTCCCTGCTGCTTGACCACCTCCACATTATTAAAACATTTTGCAGCAGTATAACGGGTGGAAGAGCACTTGTGTGTGTCCCACATTCTGTTATTCTAAGTGGGTCAGGCCTGGTGCTTACAGGGGGCTTACATGCACTATGGGAGTCGTTCTGATAGCAAAGGTCACTGTGTTTGCCTTTTTGTTTTTCTTTCCTACTGTAGTCCATTTTGGCACTGTCGTATATCATCATACACATTTTTAACTGCCTCATGGTTAACACAACAGTCATGGGTTATGTGATTTTTCGAGTGCCACCAGTCTTGGCTGACACCTCCAGACACTGCTGAATCATTTCACATTAAAAGAAGAAAGCTTGCGAAAATGTATGACATAAGGTTTGAGCTGTTGAACTGAGCGTCCCCTCGCTTACAGAAGTAGAGAACTAGGGCAGAGTCGGCGGTCACAAGGCTAATTAGTGATTTACGCACTGCCAGTGGCTCGTCTTTGTACACCCACACACAGAGGCTCAGTGCGGCTGACTGTACAGATTCTGTAAAACTCAAATAAGTCTTTCAAATATCACTTGCAGAAGGTGAGTGTTTGTTTCCACACATTGTTGAATCAGTCGTGCAGCCGTACAGACGCTCTGCAGTTCTGTCTGTGCACTGCAGCACAGGTCTGTCTGCACAGAGCACACATTGTCTTATAGATGGGGCCCTCTATGGGGACGCTGCAGGCTCTCTGATGTAATACATGCTGCAGCCTATACATGAATGACCACTTTGCCGCTGCATTGCCCTCTGCCACTGATTCTATTGCCTCTATTATCCAACAATATACACACGATATAGCCAATGGAATGTCAGTTCGCTTCTTAAATTATTTGTTTAGAATATGTTGGGTGGAAAAAGGGGAAAAAAGTATATTTTGCATAAATATACATAGCGCATACTGTATATAGATATTTTTACATAATTTCCATATTTGTTTTGCTATTCTTCCTCAATGTGGTATGGTTAAAAAATTGTTTAATGTTATTAAAGTGATTAATTGTACTGAATGAATGAGATAAATAACAGTGAACCCCTGTGCATTTTGAAAACATGTTATTGCTGCCGGAGCCTCGCCTCCTTTAGCTTTCTGCTGTAGTAGTGTGTCATCCAGTGACTGTGCGTCTGGCTAATTTGAAGTCCCCTTAATCCTAATCTGTAATCCCATTTGACTAAACATTCTCTGCCATCTGGACCTGGCGAGACTAAAAAAAAACTGTCTGGCATGCAGATATACTCACATCATACAGGGTCAGCTGTAGTCAAAGATGGTGTCACAAATGCTTTCATAACAACACAACTGACTGCTGATAGGAGGAAGGTCAGGAATCACACAGTGTAGACACCACAGGGCCTCTTAATCTGAAATATGCAGTATGTGAAGGTCTTTCAATTCTGAACCGTCAGGCAATAGTCCTCTTACAGTGTACTTCGCTCATCTTTTTTATAGTACGTAGTATTGAACTATAATTTAAGTGGATGATCATTTTACATTTTGTTCATTGTAAACAACAATATTAATGTAAAATGGCTTAATAAGAGAAACTGGTCCATTGATTTCCTGTTGATAAACCTCTTCATAGTGGCCTTTTGCCGTAGCAAACAGCAGGTTTTTGATTTCACATATGTGTTTAACATTTAAGAATCATTTCAATATCAAATAACAAAGTACAGAGCAGTGGGCAGTGAAAACGGGACATTTCTGAGCACTCAAGCTGCAAATTCAATTACATTTAAAAAAAAAATCTTCCACGTGTCCATTGTCTTCAAAATATTACAAGCAATGTCACATGTCAGTGCATGATGAAGACCGAGTCTTATAATACATGCCCCTTCACCAAGAAAGAAAACAAAACAATTGTTTGACCTGCCCTATACCTGTGACATCTCAAAATATACCAATTACAAACAAGACACTTCATTCTTAATAAGTGCTGACATACATGTCCATTAAATGTATTAAATGTAACGTATTTTTTTATACATGCGCTTTAAAAGTACAATTGTGTGTGATGTTTTTATTTCAATGTCTAAAGAATTCCACAATTTTACTCCCCTAACGACAAACCTCTGTTTTAAAGAAGTGCGTACAGTAGGTACACACAAGTTCCCCTTCCTCCTGCTCTTGTCATCTGTGATTAGTGTGAATTTATTAGAAATGTGCTCTGGCACCAGTTATTCTTGATCTTCCACATGGGCAATACAATTTTTAACTGAACATTTCAAGATCTTCCACTTAACAAGTTCATTAGTGTGGTCTCTTGGATCCTTGTGGTTTATAATTCTTATGGCTTTCTTTTGGAGCATTTCTAGTTGGCCTGTGAAATTTTTTGCATACATTGCACCACACCTCAATACAACAAAATATGGAATTTTTAGAAACAAGTCGGTGTAATCCCTCATTCGTCCTGGAGTGATCCATTGTAGAAAAAGATTCAGTTCGAGTCAGAGTCAGATGACTGCAACTGAATCTTTTTCCACTATTAGAAACAAGTATAACTGAAATAGTGAAGTCTCCTCCAAAACATATTTGACCTTGTACAGCAGGGGGGTCCAAACTTTTTTCACAGAGGGCTGCATTTTGAAACTTATACAGATCAGAGGGCCACACACAATCCAACAATGAAGTGAATCATTTGAAATTTTGCATTCGACATAGTTTCGATGGGCCTCCACACCTTTTAAGAAGACTTGGAACATTAATATTAGGTTGTTGTAACATCAAAATGCTTGAATTTTTATTTTATGTTTTACAGTAAAAATAACTAACTAGAAACCGCAATGGCAGGAAGTCATTGCGAGTGACTGCCTACTGCATGGCCATATTCTGTACAGTTGCCATGACGATGTCGCAAAGCCCCAACATTCCGTGACATCACCAACATTCCTCCCCAATCAGTGTATTGTATTACTGTATTGTAATCAGTGTTGGGAGGTGTACAAATGATTAAAATTTCAACCCAATCAGATGTTTGCGGCAGAATTATTTGTAGTGTTTGTGAGCATTAATTGCGCCCCTGCTGGCCAATAGTGAAAAATATACTATAGTTCCCGAATCCCCCAAAAATGAGTTTCCATGACGATTATGTCACATAGCACGCAGGAAATTATTGACATGTGGGTGAATGAATATCCAAATAAATGACAAACATGTGTATCGCCAATGTTTATTTGCCTTTAAGTTTTCCTTGATGAGTCAACATAACCATGTGACACATCTAAAACAAAACGCACTTTTTCACACCGCAATATAAAACTACAAAATCAAATATAAATATGTCTCATAATCAGTGCTCCCTGATTTGTAGGTCCAAATTTCCTCATATACAGGATTGGCTGGCATATTCTGTACAGTTGCCATTTCGATTATATCACAAAGCCCTAGTTGCCATGACGGTCTGCATAATGCATGGCCGTTTTCTGTACAGTTGCTATGACTCCAACATCACCAACATTCCGCCATTCTAAGAGATAGGGAAAATTTGAAGACGAATCCTGAAAAGATGACAAGACCGAGGAATACCAAAAACAAGTCCAGGAATCACACGAGAATTATCTACAAACTGAACTCTGAATGACGTAAATCGGACAAGGAATGCGACCTGTGCGGCCCACCGAAAAACAGGGATAAATGTGGAAAACCTGGAACTAATAGTGACCGCATTCTATAGAATGCAGTCAGTCAATAAAATACCCTGGAACTACTAGTGACCGCATTCTATGGAATGCAGTCACTCAACTAATAACTAACTTTTACATCCTACTCTGTGTAAGCCCTGCCCACCGGGCAAAAAAAACCTGAGCTCCCAGACCTTATTCACAGATTGAGAATGACTCTTTTGCTGTGCTAAATGAGAGGTTTTTGCAATAGTCATGTCTATTCCATGAGTCAATTGATGTTTTGTGTTTGAATTTTTACACAATGGATAGAATGTCATTTCCTGTGATTTTGTTGATAAATCTAATCTTTTGGTTGATAAACCCTCCACCTACTGCTCTGACGTTTGTTTCTATATGGTTAGGGTTTTCCAGACGTCTTGCGGTGTTGGCTCATTTGCTATATCAATTTAATGATCTATTACTGTTTCATCGTGCACAAAATGTTTTGGTAATTTTACTCAGCATTTAAGATTTCCCATTCAAATGCAAGACATTACAGGATAAATGGAGTAGGTTGTATCGGTAAGATTATTAAATCAAAGGCCAAAAATAAGTTTATTTTTATGCCGCTTAGTTGTTTTTTTTTAGTTTGAGTCTTACCTGGACCAAAAAAATGTTTGCTTCAATTTGATCACGTTTTGCATGTCTGTTTTAACATAACCTGGGTTTACTACTAGGCCAGTCCATACAACCGTCCCTTTCTTCTGTTCTAGAGTTACTTGCAAGCCCATAAAGACAATTGCCTCACTGTTACGTAACCATGTGAGAACCATAACACTCTTGGGTCAGGTGTGACACTTCAGGACAACACTCTATTGTTTAGTTCTGTTTATTGTGTCCTCTTATTGTCCTTAAATCACAACAACAGCGTTGCCTTCTCTACATGCATGATCTCTACTTGTATTTCACCATCATTTGGGGATACTAACCCTCCCCTTACAGCAAAATGTAATATTTGCATCCTGGTGCATCATTTATTTATGAATACATGACTGATATTATATGGTGAGGGTTCATCTAGTTCACCAAGCCGCTCTGTTTTCCTCCCGCACTTTAAACAACTGTCTGGCTCCCCAAGTTGCAAAAAAGCTATTCGAGCCTGGGAGACTTGATTCGATGCGATACGCCTGTAAGGAAAGTCTGCCTTTTGTATTTGTTCCACTCCTATCCAGCTCACTGTATATACATTTCCTGACTAGTTATGTAATACAGAGCCGCTAACTTGCTTTTTTCTCTTGCTTTTTTGCACCCTCCCCAGTCCAGAGCATGACATTCCTTCCTGTTTTTTTTCCAACAACCCAGTGAACTCTTTCCCAGGGCAACACTTCACTATGTATACACAACACAGTCCATTGTATTGCTTCTTTTGCTTGAAGTCTTGTGTCTAAAAGGATAAATAAATGCCATTGTCGCTTTACATTTTCACTTTTCTTCTTAACCGAGTAATACAAATGAATATCTATAGTCTGTGTCCTTTTAATAGGTTGACCTTACAGGAAATAGGTGTGCGGCTGCTACCCCATATAAAGCAATACTCTATTGAGTGTTTGCAATTCTCTAGCGTCTACTCAATGCAAGACAAAGCCTGTGGACTGTGTGTGTGTGTGTGTGTGTGTGTGGTGTGTGTGTGTGTGTGTGTCACTGAATGTCTGTTATTTTCTATTCTAAGCTCCTTTTCCCGCCAGTGCAGTGTTTGGTGGGAGTGGCCATGGCCTTGCTCTATGGCAGCAGTAAAGAACCACTGCCTTCCCGCCTGATATGCAAATGAGCGGCGGATGGGTGCCTCCCCTTCTGCGGGCTTTAACGCTTTCGATGCTGCAGTGTAAGCCAGGCTAGGCTGAATACCATCACTGCCTAAGATCTTTCTCTTTATTTATTTATTTATTTATCTATTTATTTTTGTGCTGATTCTGTTGAACAATTCCTAAAGTAAATGTTTTTGGCTGTCACAAAATGGAGCTATATAGTGTTATGTTTAAAAGTTGCACAATAGCTTTTTGGAGACGAGCTGCAGTTACAGTTCACATTACACTTCTCTTTTCTCCTCTATTCATTTTATGTGGCAGAGTGGTTAGTTAATTCAGCAAGGATGTTGTGGGTTAAATTCTTAGGTCAGTAGCCTTTTTATGTTCTTTTCTTTATCCTTCCTCCTCCCACTCTTCAGAGACATCCGTGAATACATACAAATCTAAATTGTACCCTTTACATAAACCACTTGCCAAGCTTGCCCGTGGTGGCTTGTGCAAAACTGCAGCAATTTTGTACTTTGAATTCTGTGAAAATCAGTGTGGGGAGCACCGACTCCAGTGAGTTATGTAATCTTGTGTAACATTATGCCCAATCATCCCAAAGCAGCTGTTGTACACACATATTCACACACCCTCTGAACTAGTTGCAAACAAAGTATAAGGGGCTTTTAACATGCACACATCTTCGAATGAGAGCGTCAGATCATTCACTATTGTTGCCATAGTGATCACTCTCTGTTTATCTATTATAGGCTGTATTGCTCTGATTGTCACGTTGATGGGTTTGAGACACGGGTGCAAATGGCAGCCAATCCGCCAGAAACACTGCAGTAGTTGAGTAGATCATTGTAAGTAAAGTGCCTATAGTACAATATGTACAGTATATGACAATTTACTTACTGGGTTCAAGCCATGGTTGCTATGGCCTATATATTGTGTCATTACAAATCATGGTTCGACGTGGGAATTGGGATCCTATTGCGGTCACGAGGCATTGAGCTAACAAGATGAATTGGAAGAATTTTAGAATTATGACACTGTATTTAATCATACTTTGATAAATACACTTAAACCTCATTTAAAATGTCTTACAAACTACTATATTTGGCCATTTCTTTTGGCAGTGGGGGTTGCATGATTCTTTTTGGGGTCCAGACCTGAAAAGTTCTGAATTTAAAAAAAAAAGTATCTCAGTAAATAATAGTAACAAATTAGTAGAATGTGGGTATACAATATTGTAAGTAATGGACTTTTCTAACAAATTGTCAATGTGTTTCTGCATTGCTGTTGAATAAAGTTGTACCTGGACCCTGCTGGAACACAAACGTTGTAATCAATAACAAGGGCGTGCCCAACTCAAACAAAATACAGCATATTCACAGTATAAAAACAAAAGCTTTTCCAGACATTATTGCTTCCTGCACAACTGCCGTTTGTAACTCTTGGTAACAACAGTGACTCATTTACATTATATGGCATGTGGGACAACAGACTATTGTATTTCTGTACTGGGTGTAGTGGTGAGCACATGACAACAGTTATAGAGAAAGATAATTGTTGTAGCGGGAGGCGAAGAGAATGGCGGGAAACCACTGTTCCATATCACAGTTACACAGTTTGGGTGATAACATGAACTTTCTGTAGGGGCTGTTAACGGTTCATAGTTATTCTGAAGTTAATGAATGAAAGGAGAATGTATGTCTAAAAATTCATTTTCCTGAGACCATTAACTTGATCACTCTCTATTTGTGCCCATTCGCATTCATATATTATTTTCTATTATTACTATTAATAAGTATGAGGTATGTATAAAGGGATTTCAATATTTTATCTCCGCTTCAGTTAGTTCCATTAAGGATGCAACTGGTTCCTTATTTTATAACTGTTAGAGGCTCACAGATAAACAATACAGTAATGCAAATATTACAGAGAAAGCTGATTATATTCGAGTTCAGGGGCAAATGTTACCTGCGATCCACAAAACCCCTAAATATAGCCGTGGTAAATAATCTTGATTACATTTCAGTGTTTAAATTTAAAGTGGTAATAATGAATAACGTTTTAAGTGTTCCCAGCCCTTCAGTGACCTTAAGTGAAATTTTCATAACGGCCGTAGTAGTAACAACAGCTGCCCATATTTTACACTCTATCCTGGCTTGGAATATAACACTTGATAACTATAGACTCTGCAGTGTGTGGGAAAGATCATGTAAGAGCTCTGGCCTAAAACCGTCCTCCATATTTATACCCACTGTCTCTCTAGTGTCCCCCTTGCCCTACTTTACAACTTGCACATTAACACCGTCACGCACCATGCCATGTCGACCTGAACTGGACATTTGCCTCTTTTAAACAAACAAAACAGAATCCACGGGGAATCTAGTTACATTGTCTTTGTTATGTTTTCTTTTTCATTGAGTGATGCTGTGATGCAAGAGCGTGCCCCTGTTATCTGGTCTGCTGGCTGTAATGTTGCACTGCCCCCTTCTGGTCAAATCTGTACATTGTTACCCTTGCATTACCCTGAATATAAATCCTGAATTATATGTAGGCTATTTGTTTAGGATAGTGTGATCCCAGACAATGTTGTACACTTTAGCATACATACATTATTTGTTTTAATTAGTTGTTTCTTACGTGTTTTTTTTTTCAATGCTATGTCTTTTGAATTTGTATATACTAAATTCATTTTATGCGCAAATCAAACATGCACACATTTTAATCTGGCGGGCACATCTTATATGACAGCTGCCTGGGCTTGTCTCCATAGAGATGTTATTTCTTTGCCAGGAATGGTCATTGAACTTTTATAGTTTGCATTTATTCATTTACAGATTGTTTTTTTTTTTTAAATCACAAGTCAACCTGTGTTATTACACCATGAAAAGGCTCGCTTCTCCACAGATGTTACTTTGCCTGCTAGCGTCACCTGCATGTCTCCATGGAGATGGATACATTTAATGCCGTATTGCAGAGCAAAGCAATAAGGTCTCAATGGAGACGAGCAGTTGGTGGAACTTTCACGAGAAAACACGTACTTTCACTTGTTTGCCATTTACGACACGGGTAATGACCAACTTAATGTGAGCAGCACCTGTTTTCTCCACACCATTTGTCCAGGCCCTTTTGGATACATGTCAACAGTTTGTTTTCCTGGATTGTAAAAGCCCACCTGCTTCCTCCAAAAACAAGGGTAACTGCGTGTGGAGGCCCTTGTTTTGACATGGTTGTCATGTTTTATTTTTGAAAGGCATTGTTTTTAAAGGCAAACGTTTTGAAGTTAATTGATCCAGTCAAATTTAAAACAGTTCTGATTATATATAAAGTAAAGAACAAGTAACTCCCAGGCAACATTTTCAGACAGAGAGAAAGGCCTAAGGCAGGGCTATTCAACATAGGCACCAGGGCCGAATCAGGCCTTCCAAGCAATTTAATCCGGCCCATCTTCCAAATATTGAAAAAATAAAATACAAATCTTGTTTACTGGTTTAATTCTGGGTTAGCACTCGATAAGACCTGGTTTGGTCTTGGGTTTAGTCCTTGTTTCATTCTGGGTTAGTCCTGGTTCAGACCTGGCTGGCACTAGTCTAGTCCTAGGATAATTCTGGTTCAGTTCTAAATGGGCAATTTTGCAAAACTGTTGGTAAAGCACTTTGTATGTACGTTATTTCTCACACAAATCTAATCGAGCAGTAGTTATTTTATTGCATTAACTAAATGTTGTTACAGTAGTGGCACGTTGTGCACCTCCGGCCCAGAGACCTTCTGGCCCTCAGGAAAATATAGTTGAATAGCCCTGGCCTAAGGAATGTCTCTTAACCACAATAGACACAACTCCACGGCTGAATGAAATAAATGATGTTTATTGTTGCACAAAATGTACAAAATAACAAGCGAATGGACATCACCTCCTCCCCAGGCCCCTCCCGCCCTTTGGTTCATTCATCACGGCGTTGAATTTCTGAAACTATGGCGAGTCGGATGGTCTAAGCCAAACGCATGGTAAATTCTGAGAGACGACACGTACCCAATTTCAGCATCACTGAACAATTAAAAATGATAAAAACACCTTATTTACACATTTCTGCCAGGACTTTTAGAACATGCCATCTATAGGTTTATACAGACTTGCTTGAGCACATACCCCTGTGTAGAAAATATAAGATCAAATAAATTAGACCAAGGGCTATAGACATCCAGTGATTCTTATATCATATCCTTTCACTCCTGTTTTTACTTGTAGCAGTTTTTTTTAAATGTTTGCTTCTTTCCACATCCAGCAAAGCCCCATGTGATGACTTCTGATTACTTCAATGCGTCCCATTTTTCCCAACTGTTTCATTTAACAGCGTTGGCCTATCAGCTTTGGCACTGCGTGATCAAGTAAGTGTGCTATGGTTTCTCAAAAACACATCCATTTCTGCGCTAAAGTGAAACTAGAATGGTTAAGTAATCTCTTGTTTCATTCTTTGTACATTAGTTTGCTGTATTGTGAAGTCTTAAAAACAGACATCGGAGATTCCAAGCCACTTTTGCACCATGGGACAAGTTGATGTTCAAGTAAAGCCAGCCAGACTACGTTCCTGATGCTGATAAGACGGTGACGGGAATTGTATGCCATGGGTGGACAGGGGTGTGGTCAAATGGAGCTATGTAAGCGTGAAGGGGTTGTTTCATTTTCATCAGCTTGTGCCCTGAAAATTTCAACTGCACCAATGTGGCAAAAAGAAATGAAATCAGGTGGAAGCAAATCTCCGGAGTGCATCCATCACATTGCTTCACTGTTCACCTGTTATTACATCAGTGCAGCCTCCACAACACTACATACTGAACTTACATAAAGGTGCCAGATCAGCCCCTTTAGGTTAAGTGTGCGGGACAAGGCAAAACCAGGAGCTCAGGGTGTTCATTTACAATCCAATTGTAGAGAAACAGATGGCAATGTTTTCAAAGTGTGTGCAAAAATATTTTAACAACCGCAGGAATAACGACTCTTTTCAACACATTGCTCCGACCTTAAATTTTGCAATATAGCTTCCTCTTAAGTCCTATCTATTTTGCGTCTTGTTTTTAGTCATTTCGATAAATATCTATACTTTATTTTCTGACACTTTTCTCTTTTCTTACTTTACAAAATGAGAGACAGGATGATGGACAGCCAACAATATATATAATTTGTTTCTTCTTCTCACTACCATCAGTTTTCTATCCTGGGGATAATTTAACTTCTTTGTAAACAGATTTTTCAGCCACTTGTAACAGCGTCCTCCTCTCTCCAAGTGCATCATTCCTCTCATCTCCTCATTCTCCATTCTTCCTCATTGCAGAAGGGCCCTGATTTGTTTTGAGGTGCTGTCATCGTTTAGATGTCGTGTCGTATACCTGCAAAAAGAAACCCGTTCAAATGGGTTGCACAGTTCTTTGACTCTATGCCTTTGTAGTCCTTCCTTACCTCAGCGCATTGAGAAGGCCCTCTACACTGTTGGATGGTTGCTCTTTCAGCACTTTGATACAGCCCTTCATCTGCAAAACAACTTCTTACTTAGGACTGGGTCAAACACTGGGCTAACAAGGGTTGTGAAAAGTAAATCAGATAATAATCGAAACTTAAACTAGTGCAAAACAAAACAAATCTGATTACGGTAATAAAAATCTGACATTTCCTGAAGAGTTTTAGAATTGTCTGGAGCTTCAATAGAACTAGTGTAAGACCACACAAGAAGTCTATTGCCTTTGTTTTTAATACCAATACTGGCATAAAGCCTATTCCTTTTGATTAAAAATCAAGTTCACTAGACTAGACAACACCATTCCAAACCAATATATCTCAGTCATAACAATTAGTAAAAGTAAAAACACAATGCAGTCAATATTAGATGTGAGCGGCATATTTCATAAGAAAACTGTCATAAAGCTATAAATGGCTGAAACTTGCAGTGTCATCTTGTGTGATAAATTTTTCATGCACAATTTGATATATCTGATTGACTATAATGATATGATCTGTTTATCTCTTCATATTATATATATGCTTATATTAAAGATAAATGTTTGCAGTCACACACTGGTGGTGGTGAATCATACTGTGCTCAGGGCCAGACAAAAGGGCCAGTTGTCCTGCCCTGGTAAATATTAGCAGCATTGAACAAGGGCCAGGTTCGTTGTTAGTGGACTTTCGAAGTGGACTTTCGAAGTGGACTGATTTATAAAAAGGTAAATTATTATTATTATTATTAATTATTATTATTATTATTAATTTGAAAATAACCAATGTATAACGTAACAATTAAAGAGGCTGTTCAGTCTGGATGATGTGATGTCACGTATGCACTCACGTCGATTTTGGAGGTCTTGGCAAAAGCCCCGACCGGATGAACGTGGTCGTAGAGAATGATGACGCCCACCATCACCCTCATACAGAACAGCATGGTGTCTGTGTTGGTGAACCGGCAGCGATATTCCCTACAGAACATACAGGATTATAAGACAAATGTAGACAAATGCTTGTTAAGTATTGTGTTTTGTTTGGGCAATTAATTAGGAAAAGTCTCGTCATTAATGGAGCTCAACAGTCCATTGAAGCCCACTCAGAAGCCCACTGTGGTTAGTACATTTCCCATTCATTTTCCCCATAGATTATACTGAAATATCAAGAGTTTGAAGGTTAACTTGCTTGTTTTCAGTGCAGGAAAAAACCAAAACATTTACAACTTAAAATTCTGTGAAATGTTTTAATAAATTAGTGGTTCATTAAGTTTCAGAAACAGATTTTAAATCAAATTATAGGTACTTTAGTCATTAGTTACCACAAAGCTGATTAGCCTCGAGCAAGCGTTCAAACTTTTAACTTTATTATGAGCTGTTTTCTCTCTGGAAGTGGGGGACAGAAGGGTCCTGGCTAAACTCACATATGCTGAACCACGAGTGTCGCCCCCTGCAGGACACTCTGTGTGCTCTGGAGAGCAGTTTCAGCGGCAGACTGATCCACCCTCGCTGTGTGAAGGAGAGGTTTCACAGGTCTTTCCTTCCTGCTGCCGTCAGACTCGACAATGAACACTGCTAACACTGTTAGCCCTGAATATGTGTCATCCGCTTGTTGTAATCATGTGTAATACTGCAACATAATGTCAATTATTGCTGTTACAATTCACTTAAAGTCGCTATACCTGCTATTTATTCTGTTCAAATGGTGCACTGTACACAACCTAAGTCATAGCCACTATATTACTGTACATAATACATTTTAGCTCTACCGGCGCAGTCTGTATTAGATTGAAGTTAGTTATTTATCTTGATTTTTTTAATTGCATGTTTCTTTTATCCTTGTGTTCTTGAACTGTGCATTGCAACACTGAAATGTCCTCTTTGAGGGACAAATAAATTATCTTATCGTTTTTCAAAAAGTTTTCGGGGAAACATTTTTTTACTTCCGGAACTTTGTGGTGGACGCCACTGTTGAGCTTCATTGTATTCATATTGTAAAATTCCTGTTTACTCACGGAGTTTCAAGCATGACACGGCACACACAGGCCATGGTGCTCAGGCAATCTGTGGTGTCCTCTATAGGCAAAGTCTTATTCTGCAACACACAGGAAGAGATGACTTAACATTTCCACAAGGGGGAGGCAAATCACATGGCACATCAGAATGACCAGCTCATGGTCAATTTAGTCTTTAGTGAACAGGTACTTATTGTCCATTACTACGTTTTAACGCATATGAAAGTAGGCTCAGTTTTAGTGCAGTAAAAACAAACCTCTGACACAAACTTGGTTGTCGCATTACTCAAAGTCTTGAGCATGGGCGTGGCTTCAGCATAAAACAGTGACATCCGATTGGCCATCTCATTATTTACTTCATTCTCTGCTTCAAGCTGAAATCAAATCAAAATATATATGCTCACAATTAGTGTTGTCATGATACAAACCTTTCAAACTTGATTTCAATACTCAGGAACAGGCTCAATACTCGATAGCAACTTTTAAACCACAATAACAACAAAAAACAAAATTTTTTGAGACATTAGACTGACATATTCAACACAAAATAAGAGTACTTTCTTTATTGTAGCATGTGGTCTTAGATCTGATAAAGCTCAAGATGATTCTAAAACTGTTCAGGAATGATTTTTTCTGTTTATGTGATTTAGTTTAGTATCGATACTTGTAACTACTAATGAGTATATAGTTTCAATACTGGTTTTAGTACTTGATACTTTTGACGACCCTACTCACAATTCACCTAACATTGGTGTCCTTTCAATGATGTCGCTTATGTCGCTTACTAAACAGTTCTCACCTGCTGGTTGTTAAGCCTGTTTCGGCTTATAGTCCTCCTGTAATAGCTGAAGTCATTCTGAATGGCTGGATTTGTCATCTGTGTAATAATAACAAAATGAAATTATTCTTGCTCACAGTGAACATTTTGTTATTTTCTGTAGTAGGAACATAACGCTTACTTTTAATTCATCAAAACTGAGAGTGAAATGGAGAATCTCTGCAAACTGTTTAGCTAGAGCCTGCTCTCTCTCCAGGTGCTGCATGGGAGCGTAGGGCGGGCTGGTCAGGGCTTCCAGCAGGCTACGCAAAGCATTCTCTGTCAACACAAAATCAAAATATGAGCAAATGTGCAAATGCTTATCCCCTGCTGAGACTCATGTATTCCACAACAGGTGCACTAGGTGATGACGGACTACTGTAAATCATGTACAAAAACGTCATAATTAATTTATCGACTTTAACTCGACAGAAAAGTCCAAGCATTACATCCCATTTGACCTGGACCTGTCTCTCCTCTCAACATAACAGGGACTGTTTGTTGTAGCAATGCCATAGAAGCAACGTCCCCTGAGGCTGCACTCCTTCCTCTGCATTAAAATTGTATTAGGGCTTCTATAAATACTGTGCTCAGCTGTTTCATCTAAAGGCCTTGTGTAGAAACCCCACAGTTTGTCCTGCTGTGTGCAAAACCATGGCTACCACAACACTGGGCTACTTTTAACGTTTAACCTGCAAACGAAAATGGAAGCAAGGTACAGACGTGTCTAGTGACTACACGTACCCAATGTGTATTTTCTTTTCTTCATTTAGACATTGCACTAGAAACTCAATTATTATTTACTGCTTGTGTACTTTATCATTAAATATTTGTTAGCGTTTATGTGCGCTGAGAACTTGCCATGTTGATTAGATAGATACATTATTGTTAAGCAGCACAGAGGCGTCAGCACTCCTCCATGACATCTCTCCTCTCCGTCTCGCACTGCGCTGGACATTCATGTACCACTGTTTCCTTAGCAACGGCTGCCTGGCTACCCATTTAGGATGCTGCAGAGATGGCTGGGAAAATAGCGTGCGAGTAATAGAAGTGTTGTAGGAGGCGGCTGTGGAGATACTGTGTATAACATTTCAGTGTAAGGACAAGCTTGATCAGATGTGACTGTGAAGACTCGAAACTAAACAGATTTTTTAATTTTATGCGCCTTATGATGAAAATGGGAACCAGTGAAAACAACAGTTTTATGATTTGGACTAAATAAAAATAGCTTATACAGTAATTGCAATCCTCAGCACATTAATCCTCCATTGTTATGGAGGCAGGGCTACCAAAGAGGGGGATTGTTTGTGGTCTGTACTCACCCAGTCTGAGTGAGAACTCATAAAAGCGTTTAAGTTTGGCCACCAGGGGGCAGACTGCATTCCAAGCCTTCTCTTGAAGCGCTAAATCACCTGGATTCTGTATTGCCTGGAAACCAAAAGATGTTCATGTTAATTTTGACAGTTTTCCCCCTAAATGAGTCTCTCTATGTCAGTGATACTGACGAACTGAGAAGAAGGTGCTTGAAATGATGAAGATTAAAAATATTTACAAATGCCAACTGGCTTCTAAATGATGCAATACATGAGAAGCATCTTAATGAATTGAAAACAAACATTACAATATATGAGAAATACCAAATATGTAGGTCTGCAATTATGACAAGTTGATTATAAAGTTTTAATTGTAGTCGTATTTTGATTATTGTAATCGTTATCTGGAATATACATATTCTACAACACAGATCTTTTATAATAAAAATAACAACGTTATTGAAATG
The DNA here is from genome assembly GCA_015082035.1 of Chaenogobius annularis. NCBI lineage: Eukaryota > Metazoa > Chordata > Actinopteri > Gobiiformes > Gobiidae > Chaenogobius > Chaenogobius annularis. Next base: position 147,086 of record BJKM01000344.1, on the reverse strand, counting down.
AAATGCCCAAAAAGTATACGCATTTTTAATTGTCATCAATAATACACTTAATTCCCTATATAGAAATCTTTGGCCGCCATAGTTGAACATGTATTTGGTTGATAATGTATTTTAAAAATGTAATTGTTCAGTACAAAGAATTGCTTCTCTACTCAACTAATTGAAAAAATAATCGCTGACCAGTCGATTACTAAACCACTCATTAGTTGCAGCTCTATAAATATGCTCAAGGTTTTATACAAAAAGTAATGTCTAATGTAGTTTTGGCACTAGATTCCCTAATCAATCAATTGTTGTTCAACCGAGCACAAAAATTATATTAGATAACAGGTCCAAATTTAGAACAGGATTAATAGTAAATTAGAATTTTTCCTTTTAATTGGGTCATGCAAATTACCAGAGCATCACCCATTCAAATACATTTTACTCAAACACATTAAAGCTGTTTCCTCTCTCTAGCCTCTCTAGACACTTTTCTGATGTCTCTGTGTTAATTGTGCTTGTGCATCCTCCTCACTTCTCGTATCTCCTGGCCCGCTCCATTATAAGACTGCAGCTCGGCCAGTATCCCATGAGCCTCCTCCAGCACGGCGCTGACCTGGTTGTACACGGCTGTCTCCGCCTCTGTGGGCTGTGCATCTGAGACGGAAAAGGCAAACCGAAAAGAGGAAGAGCCGGGGAAGAAGAGAAAATGGGAAGCGAAAGAGTGAGGTGCGGGAAGGGAATTGAAAAGAGGGGGGGTGTTTGGGGAAGTAAAATAAATAAAAATAAGAGAAATTAGTCAATGGACAGAGACATCAAAATGGCATTAGCATATGAGCCTGATAACCCAGGGCTGCAAAGTTCATGTTTTTGTGTTAGTTCACATGGGTTAACAGTCAGGTCGCAGAGAGGAGACAGCTGCAGTCACATGACTAGGAAGTGATAGTAGTGACCTCTAGAGACGTTCAAGTCACACTTTGCCACACAGGAACGCAAAATACCTGCCTTCTGACAGCATATAGATCTGGAAATGGATTACTTCTCACTTGCTTATACAGAGACAGACACAAAGACACCATAGTACTTATAAGATGTCTTTGTGAAATAAAATATTTTGGGGTCAATAAATCCTTCTGGTTAAATAGAAAAATCATCATGTAAAAGTGCAAGTGAAGTGAGGTACTTGAATGAAATAGTTGTCTAGTTTTAACTAAAGACAACCTTTTTTACCTCTTAATATAATCCATAACATTTAGACCAGGGGTGTCAAACTCGTTTGGGCCGCGGGCCGAATTTGGATGCTCAGGCTGAAAATAAAACTATAAAAACTATAAGAAATATATAGCTTTATATAGCCTAGTAATAGTTCTTTGTGGACACTGTTGCAAAAATCTGCAACAGTCCATATTCATGCTGAGCAGCAGCAGGAACAGGAACATGGACTTATGATTTTTTTTTTTTTGACAGTTCTCCTTTTAAACCGAAGGTAAATTCACCCAAAATTGTTTTAGGGACTTTAGGGAAAAGCAAAAATGTCCTGGCGGAATCTATATAAAAGTCCTATTCATTTTTCATTTTTCATTTTGGGTAATTTTTTATTACTTGTGGGTTTGGAGTACAAACTGACCCTGATGCTTCCCAGAATGATTTATTTGACTGGAAATAAGATGGTTAGAGCTTTATTTTTATGTACAGCATATCAAGCAGCTTGAGAGTTTTCAAAATGGAATAAATAATGAAAAAGTCCAACGTCCCACAGGTGGGACGCACGAAGCGCAAGGGTTAACCCCTTACGGATCTGCCCGGTCTGACCTGTATGTTCGGCAGGCCGGATTAAAACGTCTGGCGGGCCACATTTGGCCCGGGGGCCTTGAGTTTGACACATGTGATTTAGACCATGTGTTCATCTTTATAACCTTGTGACATGTTGAGTTTGCACAAACTTTGCTCTGTGGGACAGAGGTGTCTCTGTTGGGGGAGAGCTCACAGATGGTACAGGGGTGTACGGGGAGGAGTATGTGGAGAGGAGCTGCTCTGACTGCCCCTGACTCACACTGGCTTTTGAAGTCCCTGATATGAAACAAAGGGGAATCTTAAGCAGCTTGAATGTACAAGCTGTGAGCTCTCCCTCATGTTTTGAATAAAGATGAGAAAGGGCAGAATAGGTATAGTGGGAAAAATGCAGCATGTGAACTACTGGGGAAAAAAGCATTTGGGAAAGGTGGATTTGAGCAGTTAATCAAAGTCAATCACATTCAATTGTTACATATTTAGATTTTAATAATTGGGGCCTTTTCTTAGCACATTATGAGACTGGTGGAGTGTATCCCTTTTACACATATTACGTGTTCATTTCAAAAACGTTGAAATACAAACATCATAGGTTTTTACAATGTGCCTCATCACTGTTTTATAACATGAGAATAATGTGTGGTGTATTTCTGCCTTTTGTTACTATTTCACATATTAAGGATACAAAAACACATTATTCCAGCAGATTTGAAGTGTCAAACCGTTTTATCACATTCACAAAGAAAACAGAGGAAGGCATAGGTTCCATTCACTACAATATCTTGGACAGACACAATAGATCACACTCTATGGCATGAGCAATGAGCACGGATGAGTTCCAAACTATCCTCACTGATCTGCACTACCCTCACAGGACTGGCATCTGTCATTTCCTTTTCTTTCTTTTCATGCAGAGATCCAGATAATGGCACTATAGTTGTTCTTTTATAGCTTCAGGTTATTATGTGTTTGTTTACCCATAATAACAAACCAAATGTCTTTCAAATGCCAGTCCCTTGGGCAGGAATCAAAGTGGATAATGAGAAGGACATTGAGACACAATGGTCAGCAATAGAAAGAAGGGAAAATAAAAAGCAACAGAAAAATAAGGAGAAATCAAAAAATAAGAAGCGGATGGTCTCACGTTCAAAGTCAAGGAAAACTATTGGGCCATGCTCAAGTTCGGTGCAAGTCAGTACTTTCAGGAGGTTTCCCATGAGCCCCCTGGAAAACAAAGAGGGGACAAGTATGTAATGTGTTTGATCGATGAGGGATGATGGTGCCGGGCGGTGCATGACTGCGTGCTGTACGTGCGCGTGTGGAGTGAGTGTGACCGGATGTGGACCACTGCAGGGTAGAGTGTGGATGGGAATAGTGGTTAAGCATGGTTGTATGGACACAGAGCCACTGTAGTCCCACGTCAATGTAATAAGATCAAATCATTCTTTACTGCTCTCTAGCTCCATGTACAGAGTAATAATGGTGGCATTGCATTGCACACTAATTATAAGTATAATTAAATGGAATTCAATTATACACAGACAATTGCCTTCTAACCATGACAATTCATATACTCATGGATTTATGCTTCCTGTTTTAAGATACATTTTAAGGACTTTGCCCATTCAAAAGATATAATATCTAGTTTTAAATTGTTAATTGTTATTTGTTATATAGCAACAGTCTTACTTTCAGATCAGTCAGTTAGGTGTCCTTTATTATAATATATATTTAACTGATTCAATGGAAGCAAAAATCCTTCATGCAGCATTAAATATATAGTAGTTTTATGTCTTCCTGCAAACTATATTGACTAAAGTCCTAATACAAATTAAGACAGGCACTCAAAAAACATTAAATGTAATCGCAAAAGAAGGTGAAATTGTGTCAATAGGACGAAGAGTTTTAGGGTGAATAGGTTTTGTCACTCATCCAAGTCGCTTCTTCAGTTCTGACAGGGCTCTGGTAAGGGATTGCCTTAAACATCTCTCAGAGGGACCTAGGAGTTAACTATAAACTTTATATGAAACACCTTTTGCTATGGATCCTATACCCGCTGAGGGATTATACAGACTAACTATAATGATTTAATTATTCTCAAGTCTCAGATGTTATAATCCATTATGTTATGTACAGCCAGCATTAAGCAAAGCAGTACTAGGACTACAGCGGCTTTCATGACGCTAAAACCATGCCCACAAACCTCCCCATCCTCCCTGTATCCCACATACCAGTGTACCTCCCCTGGCCTCACACTGAACACTGCCCACACATGGACATTCACATGGCAGGCACACTCATACGGCAACGTGCATGCAACCCACGCCCACTTACTTTCAAAGTCCAGGAAAAAATGTGGACAGTTCTCTAAATCCTTGCCTAGGACCTTAATGAGGTTCCCCATGGCTGGCGACCTGGACAGGGAGGAGAACAACAAGATGCATACAGTGGGAAGCACCTGGCAGTTCACAGTAACAGTACACTACAACGCGCACGGCAGGTTTGGTATTACCCATGTGCACTTGTCTAATAAACCTCCCTTCTGCTACCTTTCTGTCAGTGGAATATGACTGCATTGGCCCTACTATCTATTTACCAAACTGTATTTGATTAGTAAATAATATAGTAGTAAGACAGTAAGCCTGCTGTGCAAGAGTCACTCAAATGGAGCAAGCAGTTGTAATGCATTTACAGTGGTATAGTAAACCAAATTACTGTATGGACGACACGTCTTGCTTTTGGAATACAAAAATAGAAGCAAGAGTAATGTTAACTGGCCATATATAGGTTAAAAGTGGCAGACTACTCATATTTTGATGGCCAAAACGAAATACTGGTAGGCATGAGACAAATTTTGCTAAAGTAAATATTCACTTCACCTCCAAATTTAATGAGCATGAATCAGTTTGAACCTTTTGTCACGGTTGTGCAGCTTGAATTTGCAAACGTTCTTCTCGAAAATGTGAGCCAGACCTTTACTTTGACAATGTTCATATCTAGACTCAGAACAGCCCTGTTTAGCCTTGCAACTGAAAGCATTGTATCTACACAGCAATGTGCAAAACTTATGATTTTATGTCATATTGATTTTACCCGTTTTTTCTTTTTCTTTACCTTCAGGCCAACTTTGTAGTTTAGTTGCTATGTTCAAAAGTGAAACCTGACATTTCAGTGCTTGCCAGACAAATCGGCTAGTTCTAAAAGTAGTTGTGATGTTTTTAGTTTCATTTCCTGCACTGTTGATAGGTTAGCACACTGCTTGGGTTAATCCGTTCTCTCAGTGTGAGTGATTCACAGCCGATTTTAGTATGTTCACAAGATGCCCTCAGTCTGCAAAGAACGTCGGGCCCTATTACTGTCACTCAGCAAGAATAGGTGTTGCAATGCAGCACGCAAAGAAAAGGAGGAAGAATGAGCTCCATTTACACTGTGCTTATGCTGAGATGGCTGTGTTACATGCTATGAAGTAGAAGAAGAATCTTAATCTCTGTAGCCAATAGGTTGTGGTCGATGTGTTATATTGTACAGTGAAGTGGAAAGAGTAGCCCTACTGAACTGATATTGTGTTATTACAGTTGATACGCCCTAACCAGTCTTCTAATACTAATCATTTCTTTCATTCACTTCAAAGTATATTTTTGACAATAGCCTTGCTGCCAGTTAACCTGTCAAAATTCTTAATTCTTCACTGTTGCCAGCAGAGGGCGACCATCATCTAAAGAAAGTACTCCCCACTATAAATTACAATACAAAATAGTCTTAAAAAAGTATTTAAAAACAATGAACAGATTATAGAATAGTTGGATTTGTCCCTTCAGAAGAAAATGTGCCTACCTGTCCACTTAAAACTAACGTTACTCCAATTGTGTCAATACAAGATACATCTATAGGTTATAAGTAAATATCCTTCTGAGTCACGAACAACATTTGACATTGGCCCAAGAAGCAAAGCAACATCGCTACCTTTTCCTGACTTTTCGACCACCTGCTCCTCTGCTTCTATGAATACATAAATACCCAAATGCATGACATTAAACGGTGAAGGTGAAACAAATACGATGTCGAGCTGAGATCTGGGCGATGGCCGTACTTAACAGGTGACACACCACCACGCACGCACGTTGATGCGAGTGCTGCGCTAGCCGAAGGGTTGCCAGGATACTGTTGGCCTGGTGATGCTCGGAAGATATGGAGATAGCATCATCTCACACATGCTACGGTCAGCTACACACACACTACACCACACACCACTATTGCAACAAGCCACAGCTGACTAAGAAAGAGCTGGGCTGTCTCTTTCAATTAGAAGTTAGCAGTTAGCTACAGCTGCCCATGTCACATGTGTTAGCAATTCGACAGAACCAACAAAATGACCGACTCCATCTCTTACCTGTTTTGCCCACAAGTATGTTAAGTTCCCTCTCCTGTCTTCTGTTTATGAATTAACCTGCTGTTTATTATGATCCTACTGTGGGTCCCACGACAGTCTGATCCAGAGGAGACTAGGAGGTAACTTGACACTAGCTGGCTTGCTGCTTGCTGTTTCCTGGCTTAACTGGTGTCATAAATTTAACTTTTGCTCTTTCTGTCACTGTCTGCATAGGGCCACTTCACACTTCTCGTTTTCTCATTATTTTAAGATTTTGTGGTTTCATTGGCATAGTCAAACTCTGCTCAACACACCTAATGTGTGGGCAACAGTATAAAGCATACAGGCCCATACAGCTCTTATCTGCATCTCAACAGATTGGTCATTGTAGCCTGTATTAAACGTCTGTGTAGCCCATGATGTTGCCTAGTTGTTAGCTGTTAGGACAGTAAAAAGGGCTACTTTCTTTCTCTGCTTTTGTTTCTGACGTCAGAATAAGTTCCTCAAAATAGCCCTGGCTTTCCTCTCTGTCCCACTTCTCCTTTTCAACCCTTAATAGCATTTTTAGCCTCCTGCGTTGCCAAACGTTGTTCTTTTTCAAAGTGTAATTCATTCTGACAATCTCACGCAGTTCATTTGTTTACATCACAATTTGTATGACTAAGAATGTTTAAATCAGCGATCAGATTATATATTTATAGTTTTCAGATTAAAAATAATGTAAACCAAGATACCTGCAGAAGTAGGCGGTGCATTTTACTGATCACTTTTCCTTTTTGCAGTTTGAAGCAAAGAGAAGCAAAGTGCTGGCCTTATTTATGCAACAGGGACACAGCGCTCATCTCTAGTCCAAATGGACAAGTTGAAAAGAGCCACTTCTGGACATGGTAAGGTACCCACATGATACTTCCAAAAGCAAAACCTGTTCACAGTGGCAGGCGGCAGCGAAGGCCACAGCTTCCCTCTCAGCCTCAGTGAAAGATCCCTCCTGTTAGAGCCCTGGCTCTTGATCAGGCTGGATTTGGCTACTGAAAAGACACTAGTAAAATCTGTGCCAACCCTGACCAGTAATACCATTCTAACTATGTTTAGTCATAATAGGCTACTACAATATGTATTTTTCCTCACACGGGGTATTGAGAGGCTTGTCTTTGACATAACCTCCGAACAAACCTGTCTCTCCTGTTGTGTCATAGTGTATTTCTCCTACATATTCTTACCTTCGCTAGTATCTATCCCACTGGAGCACTTCACTGCATTAACCAGGGCTTGTTAGCTCCACACACAGGTTACAGCATCAGCACCTACAACCTGAAAAGACACAGAAAAATATACTATATTATAAATCAATTTGGAAATGCTAAGTAAAATTGTTACATTTTTACATATTAGAGAGTTTAGAAAGCATAGCAATAACCATACTTTACCAAATGACATTCAATAATTGCTGCTCATACACTACACACAGTTGTTTTGCAACTTATTTTAACCATGTCAAACATGATGTATTTAGTATACTGAAGGCTTTTCATTAAAATCCTAAATTACTTTAGCTATCAATCTGGTTGAAAGTTGGATATGTTTCTAGCCAATAGCAAATAATCACTGTTTTAGGGCTGTGTGGCCAAATCAAAATTGTAATTTGAATGTTCACAATTAGCAAATCACAAAGGCTGTGGATGTAATAATATTTCATCAATAGACAAACAAACAAACCAAAAAATTAAACTTATATTTAAAGACTCCTATCTTTGTATCTTAGACTTTAAAACTATTTTTAAATAAATGAAACACATTCTTATTCCTCTCAATTTACTCTTCAATCAAATATAATGCTTCTGAATATAATTTTTTCCTTTTGGACTGAAAAAAAATTGCAATTATCTTATGCACTCAAGTATTATGTCTGAGCCTAGTCACTTTCTTGCTGTATCGGATGTTGCAGCACTGGCGTTTATACGTTATCCTGTATTCTTTTGATAGTGCATCGAATAGTTTTTTAATTTTAATTATTACATTTCAACAGCAGAAATCTCATTTATGTCTTTGTGTCTTCGCTAAATGGTGTAAGCATTAACTCTAGCTCCGCTGTACTTGCATCATCGACTCCCAGCATGTGAAAGTGCAGTCAGGAGAGAGGAGGCAGCTTTGAAGAATAGTTGCCAGGGAAACTCAGCCTCTCATTCTCATGGCAACAACGCGGCCTGGCCAATGCTCGCAGTCGCTTGTTATCAATCAGGTGGGATGGATGCTTTGACCACGCACTTTTAATCTCTTTAGTGTGGAACAAAAAGCGTTAAGTCTCTCACTATAGCGGGGGTTATAAACTAAACTGTTCACGTGTGCATTTACTTAACGTTAAGTTAGTGGACTCTGACGGTTTTAAGTAAATTATCTATTGACGGGTTATTCTCATGTCTTGGTCAAAGTGCAAAGGTCACATGGCATAGGTGAACTAAATCAACAAAAAAGATTACTAGTTACCCCATACTTCTTTTATTATTATTTGTGGCAGATTTGATAACATCTTTCATAATGAATCCTTCCATTAGTTCAGTCTAAAACTACGTTTCTCATTTTATGACTGACTGCAGTCTGTGATGGATTTCTCCTAATTAGCTGAGTGCTCCATTTGCCACATGACACCTGTTAGCTTTCTCAGTGCTTGGCTCCTCGCACACTCCCTCCAGATGCTCTGCCTGCAATGCATTGCATTCCTAACCTCAATGTGTGTGTTGGATGTATGTGACATAGTATTGCATAATGTTGAAAGTTCCTCTGAATGCAGTCATTGTTTGTTCTGTAACTTATAGCAGTGTCGTTTTTCTGCCTCCAGGAATTAGTTGTGTATTGTTGACTTCAAACAAGGTTATTGTACTAACGTGTTTATAGACTCAGACAAGGCATGGCGAAGTCTCAGTTGGACATACTAATAGTAAATCCATAGTAGACAGATCGGTGGTCAGTAAGTCCTAGATGCTGTTTTTTTAACCTGCGTATGGTATGTAATATTGAATTGTTAGCATTGTCAGTTTGAATTCATTATCATTTGTCTAGGTGTTAATCCAGAATATTGTCAAATTTCTTTTGTTTAATCTTTAATTTCTGAACTAAAAATAATCAACCAGAATACCTCCACTTTGTGTGCACAAGCCATACAATATTTAACACCAAAGCAATCCATCAATTTAAACATTACAACTATAACAATTAATTTAAAGGCTGTAGTTAATGAAGGAAACTTTGTACACCTTTTAGTGGCACTACACGGCATTGGTAAATTGGCAAACATGCAACGCGTCATCGTACATCACTGTCATCCTAATCAAATAGTGGACGACTCTGCAGTCTCCAGAGAGCACACAGACGTCTAGTCAGCAGCAGCGATCGGCTTTGAACACACCAGGGCTTAAGGGTATCACGCAACATACGGCCAGCGACAGGAGCACTTGTACTTTATGCAAATACTTTGGGTTCATGCTGGACCGTTAAATGGATATTTGGACAACTCTGTGACGTTCTCTACAGCAAGAGTGTTTAAAACATCACAAGGTTTCCAAAATGCGTCACATTTTGTTTCCATTTTATATGACTTATTTTTATCAGTTCCTCATTTGCCCCACCACAAACATTCACAAATGATACAGCCATTTGAACAAATAATAAAAGAAGCATACATGAAATATTAATAATAATAATGTATACTATTAAATCTTTTTATTGAATGCTTGGTTGTATTTATGTCTTTAGGGCCCTATGTAAAACTATGACCACTATATGTTTATTAATTTGTGTTTTCTCCTCTAGCGTCCTCATTGCGTTGTCTGATGCCCTTCCTGATGCAACCCTGTCTGGTCATCTGAGTTCGTGACAGACGAAAACAAATGTGAGTATGTATATCTATAGTAAGTAAATGTACTGTTTATAACGACATTCTAAATTCTGCATTGTCCCTTTAGACCTCAGACCTTTTATCTGCAGTCCTTCTCTTTGTTAGTCTTTTACTTTTGTCCTTTTACCAGTACGTAGTTGCACATTTGTCCTCTCCTTTTTCTAAAACAGAAACGACATTGGAGAGCATTAATGTTTCTATGAAGGCGCCACTTCTTGCAGTAAATGGGAAGTGGCATTGTCGTGGCCAGCTAACGGCAAACTCGAGATTGACCACTGATGGAGTGCTACAAGCAATTTCTCTTACAGTAGGGGGACTTTTGTGCTCATGAATTGTGCTCGACTGGTGGAGGTGAGGTATCAAGGACAATGAGGAAGGCGTGGGTGTGTGCAAGCAGACGGGGAAAGGAAAAGGGAATCGTGATCTTGTAAACGAACGGAGAAAGGTTAAGATTCAAACAAGCGTTGCCCCTCCCCCCGTTTGGGTTACACACGCTAAATAAATGGGGCCTCAATTTCAAATGAGCATTGTAATTCTAAGCGGCAGAGCTGGCAATTGAAGAAATAGGGGGGGAAAAGAGGTTGCAAATTGTATTTAACTGTTTTTGTTTTCTATTGTGTTGATCTGCCTGAGTAAAATCATTGTCGATTATGAGTAAAATCTAGGGCATTACCGATGGGATTTCATATCTTATTTGCTGAGATAGCATTGATGTCTAAGGTTTTACATGAATGTATTAGACAATTTATGCTTCTGTAGTGTACTGATGCCAAAATAAATTAATATATTCACTTTTTTTCTTAAAAAAAAAGATTAATTAGCCTCTGTTGCATTATCGACCTTGAATATGAATAGCCTTGGATATCAATTATTTGTTGTTGAATCAGTTTAAAGCAAGTGATACTTTTTACTTAAAGAAAAACATATTACACTTTTTTTTCCTAAAATGGCTATAATAGGGACAGGTCCATTGACTTCCTGTTCAAAACTGCAGAACTGAAAAATCCTTTTACCCGGCCTCTGAGTCGGTACTAAATTGAGATTATTCAGATTATTAGGAGATAGGGGGTAGGTGAAAACAGAAATAATTCAAGCGCTGTTGTTGTACAATGCAGTACTCCATGAACATGCATGAATCAATCAAAATACAACTCTGAGTAAGACAATGATGAGAGATACCATGGTACCATGGTTAAATAAAAGTCAATTTTATATAACATGTCCCCTTTAAAGAATAAACTTCCATATTAAATCATGTTTTCATGGCCTGCATTGTCCTCACTTAACCCTTAAAGCAAGGCACCATCTTATTGCTATAGCACAGAAAGGAGCTATGTTAAGATCATGTCATAAATCAGTTGAATTGAATAAGTGGCCAACTTTGACAGGTTTACGTCAAGTGTAAGACTAGGATGAGTTTTAAAGAATGCTATAAAAGCGTTCTATAAAGTGTTCATGAAAGTAGTTATAAGCCACCCTCTGGCATCTGCTGTGCTTCAACTCTCCTTCACTCCAAGGACTTCCATTGTCGTGTATCACACTGATCCCTGTGACCCTGTCCTGGACTACCTCCTGTGCATTTTTCACTGTCCTCATTTGCCCGTAGACCCACATCTTATGACTCATGGTCAGTAGGGAATGTAGTTGAAATATGTACACACAGTATTTGTGAAGCCTATTTTGAGAGAAATGTAATTGTTTATATAGAACTATGGCATATCTTAAGTTATTAGCATTATGTGTGTTCACTGAGGTTTTCCCAGACCCCTGCTACCTGTCACAATCAGACAACATGTATCATATCAATCATCATATCAGTTGGGACTAAATTTAGACTTAACCCAGAAGTTAACATGGACTAGACCAAGACTAAACCAGGACTAGAACAGAACCAAACCAAGTGTATATCTGGACTAAACTGGGTAAAACCAGGACCAAACTAGGACAAATGTGTGAACATGACCATAGAAATGTCCCGTTGTGAATGAAAGGTACTTTCATTTTAGTTAATTCATGGTTGTTTCTTGCTCTATAATAAGTGATGGGGAGTATCATAACAAGATACAGAATAATGTAACCACAACTGTGCCCCAGAGCACTACAGATATCAATTTGTTCAAAAAGTTTAGCCGGCATTACTTCTAGCAGTGAAAGTTTTTCATTGTAACACTGGCGTCTGTCGCTCGAGATTTCCAAATAGGAAGTGGTATGACTGTTGTCTTCCTCTTTACTGGTAACCAGTGACTGCAAACTATTTTGTATGGAGCCACGTCTGGGATTGGAACAAGTTCAACATATGCTGTTTTAAATTATAACCCATGAATAGATATAATATAGTATTTTACTTGTGCCTCTATCCTCTCTATCTATCTATCTATCTATCTCTCTCTGTGCCCTCTTGGGTCACTGACCCACATAAATGAGTAAATGTGGTGACTTCTGACCCCAGTTTGACCTACAATCTATTGAGAACTTGAGTGTGGAGCTGTGTAGACCTGAGGAGACCGCACGTCCATGGTGCAGGCCGTGCTCCATCACTGTGCTGCAGTGTCTCATGTGGAGGAGCAGCGTTACACTGTTTCCCAGTGGGAGGGGCACAGCGCCAGTGCACAAACACAGGAAATGCTTGCAATATAAGCTATGGGTTTCAGCTGACGCGGTGCAAACCAGAGGAGGGAAGTCATGACTTATATTTATTTATTGTAGTTTGAAGAAATAGTTCAAAATGCTATGTTTATTAAACATATATAAACATTTTATGTTTTAAGTAATACCATCATTTGCAGATTGTCTTCAGTCTGATTTCATCAAAACTAAACTACAAATTGACGGAAATTGAAATGAAATTATGAATAGTTAATTATGTATTTTGAAAAACATTTTATATGTTCGAAATAAATATTATCAAATCAAAATGTTATGCTCCAGAGCAGCCTTTTCCTCTAATGCTACTGGCACTTAATATTATTTCAAAGTAACGCTGCACTTTAGATTAATAATTATACCACTGAGATGAGCCCGTTAAAGTTGTGGAATCCAAATTCATTTAATGTGTAAATCCCACTTAGATTTGATTGTAAAAGTAGCACTTAGTGACAAAATCAGACCGTGGCCTGCTGTCTGCATCTAATTGTCACATGTTATTAATCTGATACGTTGATATAATACATTTTGGGATGAGAACATTTTTGCTGTGTGAGGGCGGTCCACCCCCTACTTTGCTTCATCATCCAAAAAATTTGTAAAGCTGTGCATTCCCTAAATAATTCATGCATGCGAATACTACTTATGTGATAAAGGGTTTTTGAGGGCCACAAACAAGTCAGGTAGATTTAAATGCTTCCGTCCACAGCTTCAATACACCCTGAAAAATAAAATAATGTGCCATATTATATTAAGCTGACTAAGGTGCCGTCTCTACTGTATTATGACCTAGTATAAAATATGAATTGAAGTGCTGTCAGAGTCGAGATAACATCACTAAAAAGATAAATCTCCATTGTCACTGATAACACATTAAAAAGGCTCTGTCCCACTTCCTCACCTCCTGTGATACTTCCATTGGACTAAATTAGCCTGACTTTCTCTGGATATTGATCATGAGGATGGGCAAGAGGGGCAGCCATTGGGACTGTCCATTGACATCAGTGGACTCCATTGATCTTACTGACAGACAGCAGCTTGTGATATTGTAAGTCCTCAAGTGAACATTTGAGCTAATAGGATTATAGAGTGAAAGCTTAGAAATACACTTGGAGCTTGTTGGACTGGATATTTACACATGCGCAAATATTCAAAGTGAGGATAGACACTAAGAATAGAACAAGTGACATCTGAACAAGGCATCCCTGTCACAAAATGTAAATATCCTTTCCCTGAACTACAGCCTATTTCACTCGCTTGAAATTAAATGACTTCTTAGCACACATATCAACAATATAGTATTTGAGGTCTTATCTGATACAATGAGTACTTTACTTTAATTCATTGTTTGTTTTTCCATTGTTTTTTTCTTTTTCTTGACCCACAGGCTTTATTGGACAGGACAGTGTAGCGTGAAATAGGGATGAGACAGGCAAGGACATTATGCAAATTGCCGGAGCTGGAATCAAACTCACAACGCTGCGGCCGTGTGTGTTATCTACTAAGCCACTGAGCTGCACTTAAATACTTTCTAAATTACTCAAATGGCTCGATGACTTGATAACAACTGTGCACAATAAGTTATATCCTTAAAGTACATTGTTTTAGAATTGAAGTTGTTTCATTTCTTTGTATTTTTGACAAAAACACTAAAGTGTGACTTTTCTTCTAACAATCTGACATTATAAGAAGGGTAATGGTGTAATCCAGGGCTATTCAACTTCATTTTCCTGAGGGCCAGATTTTTCAGAGGACCAAAACCTCTGGGAGGTGCACAACACGCCACTGTAACTACTGTAATTTGGGCTGGACAAATATCCCAAACACTGTTTCAATAAATGGAGTTAATGCAATAAAATAATTACTGATAGATTACATTTTTGTGAGAAATAATGAACAATGCTTTGCAAAATTGCCCTGAACAAGAATTAAACAGGGACTAAACAAAGACCAAACCAGATCTAAACTAGTGCGAACCCAGAATTAAACCAGTAAACAATGTTTTTTGTTTTGTTTTCATATTTGGAAGCTTGGTCGTGGGCCGGATTAAATCACTTGAGGGCCTGATTTGGCCCCCGGGCCTGATGTTGAATAGCCCTGGTGTAATCCAATGGGTGTCCTGTGGTGTGACATGAAAAACTACATATTTAAAATTAAAAAGACCCAAAGGAGCTCATCTGTTATTTATGCACCAACATAAGCTCTGGGGTTTAGGGTTCAAGCAATCTTACTTTTGTAAAATCCAACTTTCCTGAGAAACTTTGAATGTGCGCCAGTTTAATGTCCTGCGGTATAACAGTATTATTTCCTATGAAATATACAATTATAATGGTTAAACAATATCTCTAGGACAGTTACATAATTATTTAACAGACATTATAACTGAAATTTTTTTAACATAGCAAATTTGTTGTGAAGGTGAAATCACACCTCCATGCAGCACATGTTAAATGATCAAAAATCAAAAGAGTTGCATAGCAAATGATCTAATGCTTGTGAAAAGCCTTCTTTACATTTGTTGTAGAACTGGTTTATTTTTAAAAATGTTTTTGTATTTTATTACAAAGTCGCATCACACCACTGGACAGAAACAAGAAAGGTGTTACACCCCCAAAATGTCAAGTGCCCACATACATTTATTCAGACTAACAAACTAACCAGCAAAAACTATCAAATTAAGTTAGCGATTTTACACATACAAAGAATGGCAAATTTAGTATGAAAACTTTTTATGAACAAACTTGAAAACTGCAGGTCAATACAAGTCAATTGAACAACTTTATTTGATCAATGACAGACCATTAACATTGATTTTAGTTTGTATTGCAGCTGTCAAAGTTTGATATATATTGAGCAGTAAAGTACATTATGTCCTTGAGGTAAATGTGCTAAAAGCTCGAAGAAATCATTATGTCTGATTCAAATTGACAAGGGTCACATTGTGATAGACAGATGATGGCTTCATGGTAATTTGATGGTCATAAAATAGCCTCCAAAATTGATATCTAAAATCAGTGTTGGTGTAGTCTGCACCCCTAGCGCACTCCGCATGTGTGTCTTTAATGGGATCATCTCCGCTTTTGGGGGTAATCCCAAATGCCTGACCCTGACAATGGATTATAAACTGAAAGATTACAAGGTTGAGAGGGATCATATGTCAAATCCCAAATGATTCCACATTCAATTTCTGTGAGAGGGAGTGAAATCCAAAGAACAAGCAGAAGAACTCGTTTGTTCGACAGGTTTTCAAAGAGTTACTGACAAAGTGGCTTGAGCAACTCTTTTGCCTTCTTGACTTTGTTCAAAAGATATCATGGAATATATCTATTTGAAATAAAAACTGCCATTTTTGGTGGCAATCTATAACACAGCTATGTCGGTAGCTACAATTGCCCTTTTTAGATGTCCGCAAATAAATTTGTTTTGATTAATAAAATGCATGTCTCACATTATCAATATGTTTTTGTCTAAACTCTTTAGTTTGCATCATTTGGGGCTTTTGTTCTAGTATATTCAAATATCTGACATATAAAATTGATGTGTGTTGTGATAACAGATTACCAATTTCTTTGTTTCGTATAAATGCAGGAATTTAGATTTTAGAGGTGGGAGGAAAAAGGAGAATATTACCAGATTGGAAAAGATGTATAAAGCACTATCAAATACATTTTTGGGTGCATGCAAATGTGACCACACCTATACCCCTGCAACTGAAAACATAAACCTGCGTTCATTCAGTGTTTTGATTTTAATTGTCTGTAAATGTAGCTTGAAATAAATAACTAATTTGTGTCATTACCAATCATAACTTTTTGGCACGTCCATGGCATGTCTTTGTCCCAACTCTGCCTGGGCCGACAGGGTTTGTAGCGTGACAAATAGTCCATAACAAACAATTTGAATTTACATTATATTTAGAGCACAATAACCTTTCCTCTCCTCTACCTCGTACTGCTCACTTTAGCCACACAGCCAAATATCTCCAATCACCAAATCGCTGCTCACACTACTGAAAACGGGACAGAGGCACCATGGGAAATGATGCTTGGGCAAGGTAATAGCTTGACAAATAGGTTGCCCTTTATGTGTGGGAGAAAAATTGCTTATGTGAATCAATAGACATTATGATTTATAGACAATTGATATAGTAATGTATAGATATTTTGCATGTCCCGAAAGTGTTGAGAAAAATACTTTGAAAATGTATTTAAATTTAGTTCCAGAATACTGAATACCTGCATTACCTGCAATACCTGCCGCTACACGGCCCACTTACAATACTCTAATGTGGAAGACTTTTACATTTAGTTGCATTATATGCGACATAGGGTTAAAACTGTTGTCTGTTTCAGCCCTTGTTATGCATTTATTTATCACTCATTAGAGAAGGTAAGATTGCACTCGTACTTTCGTACTCGTATTTTCTATTTTTCTCACTAATGTTGTGCAGTTAGAAGCCAAAATTGTATGATAAAATACTGCCTAAGTATTCCTTGATTTTATGAAAGTAACTGTGTTCTGAATGCCAAATGAATGTACCAGAATACAGTTACTCAAAACTGATGTCTTCTTTGCTTGGCATGTAGTGGTGGTCGGTGCATTTGTATTTTTGTGAGAGGCCCAACATTATTAACTACAGACACACCAACCATGTAAGACTTTATGACTCAACATACAAAATTTACCGTTGAATTGAAAACGGCTGCTTTAAGTCAGTGTTTTTAGTTGCTATCCATAATCTGGAAGGATGCCATCATTCCTATAGCATTGGAATCTGTAGCCTATATTTGTGGACGCTACCTTACACGGCTATCTTCCGCCTTGTCACTCCAGATCACATCACTGTACTTAAATACCACATCTCTGAGTAGCATTGTAGGCATAGTGACACAGTTAGCTCTAATGCTCCTGCGAAATGGGAGATACCGGCACATATTTACAAATCCAGACTGTGGGCATTTTAACTGACAGGTATAAGACAGAAATAATACATTTGAGGTAAGATGGCACGCATTAGGCATTAACATCTCATGATCAGGCAAGAAGTAGGCACAGCAAATGGGCAAGGAGATAATGAACGTGAAAAAAACGATTGAGTTTGTGAGACAAAGAGTGACAAGCAGGCAGCGAGAGCAGCGGAGGGAAATGCAGACGAGCATGTTTCTATGGGAAGATTTGGGATGAGGGAATCTTGCATCATCGCAGCAGGCCAATCAAAAGGCTCGGGTAAAATGTTCAAAGGGAGTGTCCTAGCAACAGCTCGAGTAAATACCGTAGCAGCCTACGCTCAGTGTGAGCGTTAAAAAAGCACCAAATACACAATCACTGGTGCATGTGTGTTTTAGACAAGCATGTTGGGAACAAAAACAGATAACAACAGTATGATTTGTGTGCAGCTGTGCCACGATCTAACCTCACATTCATAATGCAATTTACATATAGGCTATTAGATGCCTAGTTATACTTAGAACATCAACGGAATTATGCTGTTTTCTGTGCAATATTTTGATTTGTACTTCTGATTTTGATATTAGTTTTATAAGGTAGGTCATGTATATTGACTTTTGTGTTGAATAGTATGAAAGAACCTTCCATTTATTATATTTTTATATAAATTTCTTTATATATATATATATATATATATATATATATATATATAATATAATAAACTTTCTTACTTTGAATAATTTTACCAATTTACTTGAATAGATGTTTGTATGTGACAGGTGCATGCCAATTCAGTGAACGCAGCCATTTTAAATTTTGTACTGTATGTTTGTAACACATTTCGTATATGTTTTATTACAATGTCTGTCTAATTGCTGTTCTATGCTTCCAGGTGCATGTCACCCAACCATGACTTAATCTACTCCTATAGATTATAGAAAGCAGGTTTAGAGAGGAATGGACCTATCAACCTCCATCCACTTCCTCATTTCCACCTTGCAGCTTCTCTCCTCTCCTCTCCTCTCCTCCATGCACACAAAGACCTGCAGAGTCACATGGTCATCCGATGGCCATCACTCCTCACCCTCACCTCACGCCATGCTACGGTACTCCACACACCTCTGACATTTGTAGAATTGGGAACGCTTTCAATTTCCATTCACGCATTCGCTGCCATTCAGGTTTTCCTCCAAATTCCTCCCTTCCATGTTTTTTTTTTTTTTTTCTTCTATTCCGCATGCACCCCCTTTTGTATCAGATCTGTGGGCTATTGTTTTTAGCAATGCAGTAGCTCACTAAACCACCTCAGCTTGAAACATAATGCCTACTACATAGGCTCCCATTTTGCTGAAATGTTCCACTTCACAAGGAAACAGTTCGCCCTATCGCTATGTGGTGCATTGAATCTAGCTAATGCTTTTATGTAAAAACAGGAAATGTATATAATGTGATGTATAATGTAAAGCTTTGACCATTGCTGCTGCCAAAGAGGACAAGTAGACCCCAGCTGACTAGTCCCAAGGGGCAAACACACACATTCCCCGCACACTTACCCGCGATTCCTGACCCATGCAACTCCCATTTCCGCTGTAGTACCACTCCATTTGCATCTTATCCATCCTCCCCAGACTCCACAACGCAGGGGATACAGTTTGCTCAATGTGGATCTGTGTATATACAGTAAAAACAAAAACAAAAAGAGCTTGTGATTTGGCTTACCGGCTGTCATGCAGGAGGGAAGATGATGATGCCTGACTCCTTCCTTCTCTGAGCCGGAGCGCAGATGGATGCTGGGAACAAAAGGCGTTGGACAAAGGGGCAGAGAGAGGTAAAGAGCGGCGCGCACGCTGGCAGGATCGTAGCTCGCCGGACGAACAATGAAGAGACAGAAAGAGGAAGCAGGGGTTCCTCGTTGTTTAGGTGCTCTCGGTGGCTGTAGATCCGTTCTGCTTGTAAGCCAGAAGGCGCTTTTCACCTCCACAGTGAGCGCACACGCACTGCCTCACAGCCCTCCCCCGACCGTTCCCTCCTCCCCTCTCTCTCCTCTTTCTCTCTCTCTGCTGTGAGAAATAGAACACTGTGTGCGCCCCACTCCTCCTACCTCTGAATCACAAAGACCCCCAGCACACCCCACATGTCCTCAAAACACCACCCTCCCCCCTAGAACCAACATCTAGCCACCGTCCTGCTGACAGTAAAAGGAGGGGGGGTGTTCTTCTCTGTGATGTCGGGGAATAGTGTTTGACATTGCTACAGCAGAGGCCTGACTCCTCTCTGTCCACACGTGTGTGCAGTGAATCGTGTGAGGAAGGATGTGTGTTGAGGTATTTTTTGCACCGCGTGTGGGTGAGAGCGAGCATCAGCTGCAGTTACAGCGATGCACAGTTAAAGACATGCCCTGCTTATGTTTACTACAGTGAGAATAGGCCTCTGAGGAAGTCAAAGTTTATTTGTATGTTCAAATGCATTTAGTTACAGTAAATATGAGGGCCTAGTTAATATTTACCAACAGAACAGCAGTAGGATATAGCAAATTATGTCTGTATTCAGTAGACTGCAAAGATGAATTGACTAAAATAGAAAATGTTTGTTTTGATCACTGTTAACTGGACTTAAAATATTTAAGAAATTATTGTTTTAGAACAGTGGCATTAGTCATTCAAAATGTAAAAAAATATATATTATTCTCTATCTAGAAGTCTTCCGTCACCATACTTTATTTGGTTGATTATGGGTTTAAAAAGTCTCAATGTACTGTACAATCACTCACTAGTTGACTACTAAAATAATTGTTAGGTGCAGCCCTATTATCCAGGCTCTCTTAGATCAACTTCAACTTATAAACTTCCAACATATCATCATTAAAATATTTGTCAAGGTTGGATTTGGCTTAATTACCAGTTGGCTATTTATTGGATTGGGAAATATGTACAATCAAAAGCAGAGTGGCAAAGAAGGTATCACTGGCAACCCAATGCAAGCTGTGTGGAGGTTGCTGCCCCTCAAGAAAAAGGTACTCAGACCGTGATCACAGAAGGTCCTCAATTTCATTAACTAATAAATGTACATTTGTAACTCGCCTGTTTATGCACATTTCCTCATTTCTTGTATCCCGGGGTTACTACAGAGAAGCATCTCAGCAGGCAGTGGCCATTTTCATCCCAGCCCACCACCAAACATCTAGATCATTAGTTGGCTCCTTTGCACTGCTCAAATAAACAAAATGAAGACTCCAGCTGGGAAACTGATCCTGGTGATGCTCTGGAAAGCGCCATCCTGCAGTCGAGAAATGAATTAATAACTCGTATCCAAGGATACCATGGGAGGAGGATGGTGAGTAAGTAATTTGCATGGACGTCTGAGTAAAGTTTACTTTCACTAAAAGCCAATTTGGGAATTTATCTAGTTATACTGATTTTCATTATTAATCTTTTGACTCAACCTATAACATTTGTTTGGACAAAGACGCTGAAGTTTAAATGTTTAAATATTAACAAATACATAATGGAGGCTTGGAGCATAATGTGGGGCATCTTGGATTATTTATATAGTCAGTACTATGTTTTCAGGTCACTTCATCGCACAAAAAGTGGTAAAACTGCTTGTGGCCTTAAACTGGGATTGGGAAATCAAAGAACAAATTTAAAATAGTGCAGGAATTGAATAACATCTGTAAAACCTGAATACACATTTATTCTTAAAAGTGGAATTGGCCTATGTTTATACTAAGAAAATGTTAGTCATTTTGAGCTATTGAAATGTCCCAAAAAAATAAATAATTGTATAACTTTTATTAGAGATATCACTTTTTCTGATAATGTGACTATCTTGCAGGGACAAACTGGGGGAAAAAGTGGCCCGGGAATATAAGCAGAGCAGCCGACTTTACTTGACACATAGCATTTATGTCCGGGAGTGTGATGCATTGCAGGAGGGCCATTAAGATGCCATTTTGTGTACTTTGAAGGGTTTTAGGATATTTATTTTATAGATTTAATCGAGTTGGCTATTGTTGTGTGATATACTAATTTCAGCATGATTAGTCAGGGGGAAATGGTCGAAGCAGGGGTCGCTGGTGAGGCTGCTCGCCTCTTCTAGCAAAACAACTGCTCAGCCCACACCGGCCCACTTACTCATTGGCCCACTGTGAAAATCCCCGGTACCCCTGTGTACCAGTCTGCACTTGCTGTCTTATACTGCATTTAGACCCACACTAAACCCCTGGAGGGCATCTGGCTTTACCTGTTTGCCAATTTAATAAAGAAATGACTACACACAAGAAGGCAGATGTTGTTTTGTATTGTTCACACATATATTTCCAAAATCACACTGAAGTTATCCAATTATTATGAATTTATGAAAACAGATGGAGACACAATGGTAAACTAACAGACATGTATAATCAAGCAACACACAAGTGTATTTTGTATTCAATGCACATGTGCACCCTGTCCCCACACTCTTCCTGTGACTATTTTTGGCATCTCATTGGAACCCATTGACAGAAATGTGGTTGCCTGGCAGCTCCCTTCTCCATCTTTCCATCCATCCATCCTCCTCTTCACATCTCAGAACCCAGCTAGCAACGGTCTCCGCTGCCCTTTCTCTCAGCACCCCCACGAAGCCTGTGCCGATAGTACAGTCTGCCTGTGCTCTCTCCTTATAAGGGCAAAATGCATTGACAGGAGTGGGGCTAAGGGGGCTGTACCAGTGCAGACAAGCAGGTAGGGAACCTTGACTCGAACAAGAGAAGACAGAGGAAATGATGTGGGTCTATAAAAACAGTGGATGACTATGAACTGCATCAGAATCAGAATGGGGGGAGATGGCATGTGCTCTTTTGATGTTTTATTGACAAATGATGGCACTTTTGTAATATGTTTTTACACATTTTAACTATAATTTGATCTTATTTTGATTAAGAATATTCAACAAAATGTGGAATCGAGGTGCATTTTTGGTTAGAACACATTTGGTCTGACTACCTGGCTCCTGGCTGATGTATGGCATGCACTAAATTTGACTACATTAGGCCTGAGTTTTTTTTTAATTTTTATTAGATTTTTTTCTAAAATTTTAAAAAGATTTTTAACATAAAAAAAGAACAAACCAATGAACATAACACAGAGAGGGAACATACAATTTACATACATTAAAAACATTAAAATAGTTTATGTTGCATGTTTAGTCCGACATATCTGTCCCAATTAGCCCAAACTCTTTCGAATTTGTCAATTTTTAAATGTAATTTTTTCCATTTTGCATAATTTCAGTCCAGTCCTTGATTGTTGGTACATTTTGTGTCATCCATTTTTTGTGAGGGCCTTTTTCCTGCCGCTATGAGTTTGCTCCAAAGATATCCTCTGATTTTGTCCACGGCAGTAGTTTTGAGGCCCAAATACATAGTTCTGAAATCCAGTGGGATGAGAATCTGTAGCGCTTTAATGATCTCGGTACAATACTTCTGAGCAACAGGATGTTCCCAAAACACATCATGGTAACCACAATTTCCCTGTGAATAATGGGCACCTGGCATGGTGTTATGAAAAAGGTCAATACATTTTTTACAACAGAATTCTTTCCAAGCATGCGAGTTTGTGGTCCTCTATTGTGATGTTGATAAAATGTTGATGTTTCTTGTCACAATAATAACATGACTTGTCTAGATCTGGCATAAGTACAAGTGAATTTAAAGTTGGATACAAATGAGTTATTAGTACAAATGAGTGGCTTCCTACTAATCTCCTGGAGCCGATTCACAGGTTAGTTCAGCTGTAGCCTTTCTCAGCCTCCCACAGCAGTCGCCAGCCGCCCTGTGGACAGTGGCTAGGTGCTAATTGGGGCCTTGTGAGCTTGTGAATGAAAGTGGCTGGCATGAATGAAGCTGAGAGGAGCCTTGTGTGTTCCATGTGTGTTTGTTTGCACTCAACCTGCCACCGCCCCTGCCCCCCTTCTGTGTGCTCACTGCGATCTGTCTCAATTTAGGTAAACACCAGGTCCCCCGGTGGAACAGTGACACCCTTTTGCGAATAATGCATGCAAATCCAGTTAATCATAAGCGCCTTGTGTAGTGTGTAGCAGGTGCAAAAAGGGAGGATTTAAACCATGATAACGCTGTGATGCTCTAAGTGTGTCAGCCCTTCTAGCAGATGGGGAATAGTTTATTTTTGAAGTCTTCGTGTTCTTGCCATATTATCTGTATTGAACATCGATTCATGCTAGTCTCTCAAAGCCTGTAGGCAGTAGCTCGTTTGCACTGAGTAATGTCCCTTTGGGGGCAGATCCCACGGCTCAGCCTACATAAGACATACATACACAACCTCTTGCCTTGTTTGGAGATTGTTGGATGTGTTGGTTTGTGGGATAAGTCTGTCTGTATCAATCTTGCTTTCACATTTACTCTGAAGTTTTCCGTGATATTCTATCTTGAGTCAAATATAGTATGTGATGGGTTGCCCTGGTGCTGGTGGGTCCATAATAGTGCTGGTTATGTGTGCGATGTTATGTAAAGAGGGTATAAAGTAAGCCAAGGGGACAGATGGAGTATATGGGGCGATACAGTTGAAGGGAAAGATCTGTACAGAGTTTTGGCCCTCTCTAGAGTGTTTTGGCCATGCTGATCTGTAATATGTTGTTTGTTTGATTAAATACGGATTATACAGGCCTATTACTGGTTATTATGACGCTATTTGCCTTATACCCAAATAGCCCTACACACAAGTGCTATGTGTTTTCCGATTCAGAACAAGCAGTATGTTGTTTTATAAGCCTTAACATACCAAAAAAAACACACAACAAAATACCTGTGAAGTGTCTATATGATGCTGAATCAGGCTGACTGTTACAATGACTTTGATGCTCTATTTTCACAAGAGTTGCTAAATACACAACTGGGACTGGGTAAATGGCATGGAAGACTAATGCATTGTTTGCTCATTTGCATTGGTGCCAAGAGCTGTTTGGGGGTGAACATACCAATCAAATGTCACAAACCATAACATGGATGACCAATTTGTTCATTCTATACTCTTATTGATGTAGGCACATTTCTGTATGTCCACACGTCTAGACAGCAGCTCTTTACTGTACAGTTCCAGCAGAGGTTGAGCTGATTAATAAGGATCAACAATGTATGATAATGAATAATAATGAACCAATGGAGCACCCCACCCAACCTCCTGCTGTGTATGAGGCCAACAGCACAATAAGTCTTCATAGGCCCTGGAGGCACTGCATGACAGACTGTACCGTTATGGAAATGAAGCACACAAAAGGTCTGAAGAGAACACCATTTTGCAGTTTAACCCTAACCCTCAGATTCATGAAATGGTGTCATTCAATTTCACCTTTTGAGGTAATGATGCTTTTAATATTTACAATTTTTAAGTTTTCAGTTATGAATGAAAAAAGCATTACAAATCCACGCTGGTCATAAAGCATTCAAATAAATGTTAAGACATTCAACATTTTCAATATGCCTGACTAAAACAAGCCTTAACCTAAATGTACATGTATTTAATTTGAGCGTTATCCTGACTCGCAATTAAGTGCTTCCTGAAAGTGAAGTGTTAGCACTCAGCATGTAGGGCTTCAACACTTCTTCTTCTCAAAGAACATGGATGGATCTTCCATCCATCCATTTTCTACCGCTTGTTCCTGTTAGGGGTCGCGGGTGACTGGAGCCTATTCCAGTGACTTTGGGCCTTAGAGGCTTCAACACAAGGGGCTTAAAATGTTTTGGCGAGTAAAACCTAACCTGGCTCACGCCAGATTGATATGTGTATCACTCTGAATCCAAATATTGCGAGAATTCATCTGGCTTGTCGAATAAGTAAAACCTACTCTAAAAAAAAAACAAGCTCACACAGTAGTTTGTCAAAACATATTGGTTGTGAAGTGGCTTCACGAGTGAATAATATATAATATACGCAATAATAGTTAACATTTGCTGGTCAGTTTGAACTTTACCAGAACTAATCTTTGGTGCCATCTGCTGGAATAGAAATGAATATACTGCACTATGTAAAACGTATTTATTGTGAAATGGGAGTAGCTTATAAACATAGGGCACGGAACACACAATTTTGATTGAGCAGTTGTTGAAAATTGTCCATTTTGCTGGCTTCTGATGTCTATCAAATAAAAAAGTATAAATCTAAACATTACACAGACTAATAATAATACTGGAAAAAAAATAAATAAAAAAAAATTAATATCTGTATTTTGTAGAATAGTCTTTGGGAGATACCACAAGACCTCTTCCTTTTCGTGCTCCTCTGTAAACGGTTTCTACAATGTCTATCATCTCTTGCTTGTCCTCCATTGTCCAGTTGATCTTGTTGTTGTTTCCAGTTCCCAGATCTATCATTATGTGCTTATTTCTGAAAAAAAATTAGTAATTGGGAGTTAAAAACTGCAGTAAACTAAATATCAAAGACAACAGTTTTTACCTAAAAAAGAACATCACAGTGCAGGGGTCATACAACTCGTACATCTTGTTAAAGTCTGGTACTTCTGTGATGTCGACCAGGTAGATGACAGCAAAATTCTTCACCTGTGTAAAAACAAAAAGGCAAGCACATTGTTAATGTTAATTGCTCCTCAAAACCCCCAAGTAGTTTCTTTCATCTGTGCATTTAGCAGATTTAATCATTTGAAATGGGGTAGGGTTTTTTGAAGTGCCAACGACTGTCCTGACAAATTTTACACTTTATGGTTTAGTTTAAAAAAATAGATTATTATTTTACATTTTGTTCACTGTAAACCGTAATGCTGATCTAAAACGGCTAGTTACCAGGGGGTGCTAGCTCACTGGTAAGCTAGCAAGATGACTGGATGTAATGTAATGCAAGATGACTGGATTGCAATTCTGCAAGTCCCCATTTTATTGTATTAAAAGGCATTTGAAGCATGTGTAGCGATATTCATCATTGGCCCACTCCAGTGACTTAGCTGCCCACGTCACAGCGGCTCAGAGGTCCTCTCCCCAGCTGCGCCTTGCACCACTGTGGCGCCTCCTTCTCCCTCGTTCTTTTTTTGACACTTTTGTTC
This sequence comes from Chaenogobius annularis, assembly GCA_015082035.1. Lineage (NCBI taxonomy): Eukaryota > Metazoa > Chordata > Actinopteri > Gobiiformes > Gobiidae > Chaenogobius > Chaenogobius annularis. Next base: position 120,411 of record BJKM01000344.1, on the reverse strand, counting down.
TTCGCTATATACGCTGCAAAAGTCACCACTTGGTTTCAACTAAGCAAATCCAGTAGGTCCTCTCCTCCTACTGGATAACTGCTGCAGGGTGATGATCTTTCACCTGCAACAAGGTATTTAAACCCGACTGATGCAGTGAGGGGCTTCTCATTTCGGAAACAACCACATGGAAAGACATGGTTATGGAAAACCATGGTTATGGAAAAGATGTGAGTATGTTTGAGAAGGGTCAAATCATGCAACATCTAAGGAGAAGCAAAAACTAATCTACTACAGATCTGAACCCCAGTGAGTCTTTAGGATGAGCTGGAGAAGGCTTTGTGCAGTGGTCACTCCCTCACATCATCAATATAAGATCAACTGGTGAAAAATAATGCAACACTGGCTGGAAATAAATCTTTTAAACATTGCAGAAGCTTATTGAAACTATGCCATAGTGAATGTGTGCTGTAATCAAAGCTAAAGGCAGTCCAACAAATTATTATTAGCCCCTTTTTTTTCTGTGGTGACTTTTTTTTTTTTGACAGGCAGTGTAATGTGATTTAACCCTAGAACTCGCACTTTGCATCAGAGCCGACAAAACCATCCTCTCTCATGGGAGACGGGGTTTGTAAAAGAATATGGGACAGAGGCACAGGATGTCGTGGGACAGCACAAGCAGCACTGTCAGCAACAAGCAGTCAGATGTTTTGGGAGCCAAGCAGATTGGGTGGAAGCGTGACCCAAAGTATAGAAGAGACTATAGAGGCGGCTGCTCCCTTGGCACTGCTGCTGTGCGAGAGCAAAGGACTGATGCAGTTTCTGGCACTAGGCTAACTTACAAGATGTTTAAGCAAAATATACCCTTCAGTTATTTTTTAAAAGATCCATGGCAGACGTATCTGTTTGTAAAGGGCTTGAGTAAGCTAAGGAAGGAGGAACACCATAAATAGCTTTTCACCACACCATAAAAGTCAACTTACATTACATATCCCATATAAATATTCACCACTGGTAGAAATAATTGCAGTATAAAAAATTGCCTATATCAAATGGACGACTAAACGTCAATTAAACTTGTGAGCAACAGCTTTGCAATGTGACCAGAGTGTGTCGCCATTGAGCATACTGACGCGAGCAGCTAAAGCTACAGCTAAATTAACTAACCTGGTTTACACGTGTAAATATGTCTCACTGTACCAGTTACCTTCTCGGCGATGCTGTAAAGTACTTCATCCATCTTCATGCACGTTGGGTCCCAGTCGTGACCAAAACGAATCACGAGAACTCGATCTTCCTCCGATAGAATAGCTTGATCCACCTGCCAGCCATTGTGAAGATGTGGCAACATGTACGACATATTGGCGTTGTGGGGCTGTTTCAACTGTTTCACACCAAATACAGATGAAATATAACATGTTAAGCAGTGGCCAAATGCAGATCTAAAGGGTTTAGAGTACGTTTGGTGGAAAGACAATGTGGTGTGCTAATGTTAGCCTAAGATGTTAGCAGAAGAAAATTCCAGAAAGTGAATTAACACTGGCGCATAATTCATCTCATGGGACTAGAATAAACCGTTTTAGTGTGCAATATCTTACCTTTCGGAAAGAAAGATTTAGTGTAACGAGTCGGCGATGTCAGGTATAGTTGTATTTTTGGTGTTTGACTATTAACGGCGAGGATTGCCGTTGTTGACCACTGCCGTGCTTGCAAGCCAGTCGCCTATATTTTGCGTCATAAAAAAGCGACAATGAGGTAAAACTAAACAAATATATGTTTGTGCATAGAAAGAGGGAGGGATATCACACTACTCTTGTATCATTAATTTCAAAGGCATATTTATTTTGAGCACAGTTAGTTTTCCAACATGCATGGAATTGCAGTTCGGTAATGTTAGCATCATATTCATTGACTTCCATGCTCACAAATGTACATGCATGCAAACCGCATAAAGATGTCTCTGAATTGTTTCCACTGAATAGTCTCATATTTATCAGGTCTATTAATTTGGGTCCAAATTCCAAAATGTTCAAATCGCAGACATGTGCCAAAACCCGTAACCTACATAAATATTCTGTTTGCATACATTTTGTAGACTGGTTTTCTGGCCTGCCAGTTGAAATTAAAAGAGGATGGGTCATCAGTCTGTGATCGGTAGTGCATAGTCATGGTGAATTTCCTTAAACTCTGGTGACAATAAATTTTTGATGGTGATCTATGTTCCGTGCAAAAGAAGAATGGCTGGACCCGTTTCTTGCCAAGGGTGATGTAAGGTGAATGTAAAACGCTGAGTCACAGTGACTAGCGATCCGTGTGCAAAAGGACTCTATAAAAGAAGCACACCGCCATACTTCAAGTTAAACTCGAGACTTTCACATTCCAAACCTCTGCATCTCTCTGGTTACTATCGAAACATGGCCAAGGAAATGACCTTGTACTGGGGCTCCGGCTCTCCCCCATGCTGGAGGCCTATGATCGTTCTAGAGGAGAAGGGTCTGCAGGGCTACAACAGCAAGTTACTGTCTTTTGAAAAAAAAGAGCACAAGGGACCAGATGTTCTTAAAATTAATCCAAGGGGCCAGGTATGTTCTTTTTTCTTGCTGTACATATACCAGCCAAACACTACTTTTCTGCAACTAAATGTTTTAAAATTGCACCTGTTTTATTGTTTTATTTTGTTCCTTTTGTATAGCTCCCTTCTTTCCAACATGGAAAAATTATAATAAATGAGTCCTTTGCTATCTGCGAGTATTTGGAGGTAATATAAAAATTCTTGCACTTCTTGCAACAAACAGTAAGTTGAGTCTCTGAACTGTGCAACAATGGCCAGCAGACAAACTGTACACTGAAGGTCCCTGTGATTTTTCACGATGTATTTTTATGGTAACAGGACACATTCAAGGGCCAAGGAACTGCACTCATTCCTGAGGACACAGTGGAAAGGGCACTGATGAGGCAGCGGTTGCATGAGGGGAATGCACTCATGTCCAAATTTGGTATGTTTCAAATTTTATTCTTTCAAAACAATTCTCTATGCAGCTTGAACGTAACAAAGAACAGATCAGGTTACAAATGGAACTAGAGTCTAAACACACTATTACACTTTACTCATTGTGATCCTATATTTTATGATTGCTTTATGACTTCACTGTTGATGCATTTCGACTTTGTTTGTTTGGACAAACAATCAAAATCAAAACCACAGAGAGTTGATCAAAACCACAGAGAGTTGATTTCTTGAAGACAATCTCCTCAGACAGTCCACCCACAACATCAATCCTAAAGAGACCCTATGGGCTATTCAAAACAAGTTCCTTTCAAAACTGCATTGTATATAAAATGTGTGATAGTGCATGGTGTCATGTGTTCAGTTATGTCATAGTATCAGTTACTATGAATCAAATGGGAAGATTGCCTTATCTTAGCACATTAATTATCCACTCAACCAATGTTTTTAATATGTAATAATAATCCTTGGTGCCAGGAGAGAAAATAAGTCAAATTCATCCTGCAGATGTTTATTTTATTATTATAGTTATAGCCATTGGAAATTATTGTGCAATCTGATACATAAACAAAAGTAAAATATCTGAATAAATATTTGTTAAGTGGTTAAATGTGTTCTCCAACATGTTTCAGTTGATGCTGCCTTCTACACGTGGAGAGTCCCAGAAGCTGAGAGAAATGATGCAACTCTTAATAGGAACAAAGAGGCACTGACTACTGAGCTCAAACTGTGGGAGGATTACCTGCAAAAGGTACATTTCACACCCAATCTACAATAACAAATAACGCCTACCGGTTTTGTTTTATAAAATGTGTGCACTGCAATCGAGCTGCATATGCAGAAACTCTTCTGAAACGTGCCTCAGACTTATTGTATTATATCGTAGGGTAATGGGCATTACTTGGCTGGAAAGCACTTCACAATTGCTGATGTGATTGTCTTCCCTGTTGTTGCTTTTCTCTTTCGAATGGGGTAAGTAGCTGGTGTGGACGGAGCTGATGTTTATCGATGCACGTACCACGTATTCAACTCTCTTATCTGTAGGTTGTCCGAAGAAAAATACTGCAAACTTGCCTGCTACTACAACCACCTGAAGTCTCGTCCCAGCATTCAAAAGACCTGGCCTCCAACCTGGAAGGAAACGCCTGGCCAACCGATACTTACAGATATCTAACTACAATTCTGTCTGTGTTGACATTAAAATGCACTATCTTTCTTACTGTTAACAAAAATAAAGGTTATTATTTTTTATTTTGTGCTTTTTTTGTGTTATACTAAATCAAGTAAGACAAGTGTCATAAACAATTGAGTCTGAAGCATGTTGGTGTAATCCCTCATTCGTCCAGGAGTGTTCCATTGTAGAAAAAGATTCAGTTGTAGTCGTGACGTCCGAGGCATTCTGATGCTAAACAGGTGCTAAAGGAGAGGGAGCCAAAAGTCAGGGAACAATAGGATGTAGTTGGCCCATCCCAGTTAAGTTTCAATGGGCCATTATCAGGAGGTCCCGCCCTGTGGGCAAGGCTTTCACAGACTGGGATATAAACAGGAGTTCTCAGACTTGTTTCACAGATTGAGAATGCCTCTTGGATGAGAGTCGAAACATATCGTTTTTCTAAAACAGAGTCCAGATGACTTCAACTGAATCTTTTTCTACAATTGAGTCTGAAAACATCCATCCATCCATCCATCTTCTTCCGCTTTATCAGGGGCCGGGTCGCGGGGGCAGCAGTCTAAGCAGGGACTCCAGGACTTCCCCATCCCCAGACACTTCCTCCAACTCCTCCGGGAGGATCCTGAGGCGTTCCCAGGCCAGCCGAGAGACATAGTCCCTCCAGCGTGTCCTGGGTCTTCCCCGGGGCCTCGGGTTCTTCCCCGGGGCCTCCTTCCGGTGGGACATGCCCGAACATGCCCTAGGGAGGCGCCCAGGAGGCATCCGGAACAGATGCTCGAGCCACCTCAGCTGGCTCCTCTCGACGTGGAGGAGCAGCGGCTCTACTCCGAGCTCCTCCCGTGTGACTGAGCTCCTCACCCTATCTCTAAGGGAGCGCTCAGCCACCCTGCGGAGGAAACTCATTTCGACGTATCCGCGATCTTGTCCTTTCGGTCATTACCCAAAGCTCATGACCACAGGTGAGGGTAGGAACGTAGATTGACCGGTAAATCGAGCGCTTTGTCTTTCGACTCAGCTCCTTCTTTACCACAACGGTCCGATGCAGCGACCGCATCACTGCGGACGCTGCACCGAGCCTGTCAATCTCACGCTCCATCCTTCCCTCACTCGTGAACAAGACCCCGAGATACTTGATCTCCTCCACTTGGGGACTCCCCACCCACCCGGAGAGGGCAAAGCCACCTTTTTCCGATTGAGAACCATGGCCTCAGATTTGGAGCTGCAGATTCTCATCCCAGCTGCTTCACACTCGGCTGCAAACCGTCCCAGTGCATGTTGCAGGTCCAGGCTTACTGACTTACTGCCGGCAATGCGAACACAGCTCCTGCTCCGGTCATACAGGGACCGGACAGCCCTGAGCAAAGGGCCCCGGGCCCCGGGCCCCGGACCCGCTACTCCCGCAGCATCCCCCAAAGGGCACCCTGTGAGACACGGTCGAAAGCCTTCTCCAGATCTAAAAAGCACATGTGGACTGGTTGGGCAAACTCCCATGAACCCTCGAGCACCCAATGGAGAGTATAGAGCTGGTCCAGTGTTCCACGACCAGGACGAAAACCACTCCTCCACCGCTCCTCCTGAATCCGAGGTTCGACTATCGGTCGTATTCTCCTCTCCAGTACCGTGGAATAGACCTTACCAGGGAGGCTGAGGAGTGTGATCCCTCTGGTCCCCCTTCTTGAACAGAGGGACCACCACCCCTGTCTGCCAGTCCAGAGGCACTGTCCCCGACCGCCACGCGATGTTGCAGAGACGTGTCAACCAAGACAGTCCTGCAACATCCAGAGACTTTAGGTACTCAGGGCGTATCCCACCCACCCCCGGAGCTCTGCCACCGAGGAGTTTGCCAACAACCTCAGTGACTTCGGCTTGGGTGATGGATGAGTCAGCATCCGAGTCCTCAGTCTCTACTTCCTCTTCGGAAGACGTGACAGTGGGATTTAGGAGGTCCTCAAAGTACTCTTTCCACCGTCCGACGACATACCCAGTCGAGGTCAGCAGGTGTCCACCCGCACCGTAAACGCTGTTGGTGGAGCACTGCTTCCCCCTCCTGAGGCGCCGGACGGTTTGTCATAATTTCTTTTGTGGCCGACCGATAGTCCTCCTCCATGGCCTCCCCTAACTCCTCCCACCCCCGGGTTTTTGCCTCTGTGACAGCACGAGCTGCGGCACGCCTGGCCCGCCGATATCCGTCAACGGCCTCAGGAGTCCCACAAGCCAAAAAGGCCTGATAGGCCTCCTTCTCCCGCCTGACGGCATCCCTTACTTCCGGTGTCCACCACCGGGTTCGGGGGTTGCCGCCGCGACAGGCACCTGAGACCTTGCGACCACAGCTCCGAGCAGCCGCATTGACAATGGAGGTCGAGAAACATGGTCCACTCGGACTCAAATGTCCCCAGCCTCCCCCGGGATTTGGGAGAAGCTCTCCCGGAGGTGTGAATTGAAGACCCTGCTGACAGCGGACTCCGCAAGACGTTCCCAACAGACCCTCACTATACGCTTCGGCCTGCCAAGTCTGTCCAGCTTCCTCCGCTGCCAGCGGATCCAACTCACCACCAGGTGGTGATCGGTAGACAGCTCCGCCCCTCTCTTTACCCGAGTGTCCAAGACACGCGGCCGGAGGTCAGATGACACGACAACAAAGTCAATCATTGATCTCCGGCCTAGGGTGTCCTGGTGCCACGTGCACTGGTGGACACCCTTGTGCTTGAACATGGTTTTCGTTGTGGACAGTACGTGACTAGCACAGAAGTCCAATAACTGAACACCGCTGCGGTTTAGATCGGGGAGGCCGTTCTTCCCAATCACCCCTCCCCAGGTGTCACTGTTGAAGTCCCCCAGTAGAACAACGGAGTCCCCGGTCGGTGCACTGTCCAGTACCCCTCCCAGGGACTCCAAGAAGGCCGGGTACTCAGCACTGTTGTTTCGGCCCGTAGGCCGACACAATAGTGAGAGACCTGTCCCCAACCCGAAGGCGTAGAGGACGCGACCCTCTCGTTCACTGGGGTAAACTCCAACACAGGGGGGTGAAGGGATGTGGGGCAATAAGCAAACCCACACCAGCCCGCCGCCTCTCCCCGTAGGCAACACCAGAGAAGTGGAGCGTCCAGCCCCTCTCGAGAGGATGGGTTCCAGTGCCCAAACTGTGCGTGGAGGTGAGGCCGACTATATCTAGTCGGTACCGTTCAACCTCCCGCACAAGCTCAGGCTCTTTCCCCCCCAGCGAGGTGACGTTCCATGTCCCCAGAGTTAGTCTCTGCGTCCGGGGATCCGGTCGTCGAGGCCCCTGCCGTCGACTGCCGCCCAGATCCCTCTGCACGAGCCCCTTACGGATCCTCCCGCAGGTGGTGGGTCCACGGGAGAACGGCCCCACGTCACTCGTTCGGGCTGCACCGGTCGGGCCCCGTGGGGAAAGGCCCGACCACCAGGCGCTCGCCGTCGAGCACCCACCCCAGGCCTGGCTCCAGGGTGGGGCCCCGGTAACGCCAATCCGGGCGACGTAACTGGCCTTGCTTTTCTTCTGATCATAAAGGGCTTGTGAACCGCTCTTTGTCTGACCTGTCACCCAGGACCTGTTTGCCTTGGGAGACCCTACCAGGGGCTTGAAGCCCCGGACAACATAGCTCCTGGGATCATTCGTGCGGCGTTCAAACCCCTCCACCACGTTAAGGTGTCGGTTCAAGGAGGGGAGTCTGAAAACATAATTATGATTATGATTATGATTAAATATGATTAAACTTACAATGATGATTGGTTAAGATACAAGACATTTCTACACATGCTGTACTATTGTACATTTACACTGGCAGGGCTCAGCAGAACTCAGCAGGATGGTGAAGTATATACAGTATTTGATCGCTCTGAGAGGAGGTGGCCAGACCTCTATAGACCTTAAGATAAGATCACCTTTATTTGACCCACAATGGGGAAATTCCACTGTTGCAACTCAAATTAGGTACAGAAACACAGGGATAATGAAAATGGACCATTTAGAAATAACTTAGAAAAATTACACTCTTATTTTATGGAAATGGAAACGTCCACGTTGAGAGGAGCCAGCTGAGGTGGCTCGGGCATCTGTTCCGGATGCCTCCTGGACGCCTCCCTAGGGAGGTGTTTCGGGCATGTCCCACCGGGAGGAGGCCCCGGGGAAGACCCAGGACACGCTGGAGGGACTATGTCTCTCGGCTGGCCTGGGAACGCCTCGGGATCCCCCGGAGGAGTTGGAGGAAGTGTCTGGGGAAAAGGAAGTCTGGGAGTCCCTGCTTAGACTGCTGCCCCCGCGACCCGGCCCCGGATAAAGCGGAAGAAGATGGATGGATGGATGGATGGAAACGTCTTGATTTCAACTGTGTCCAGATAAATAAATACCTTTAAATAAAAAAAATAAAAAATCCACCCAATCTTAAAAGGTCAAACATAGGAAGGACTACAGTTTACAAATATTAAACCAAATTATATATAATTGATACAAGTGTATTAGTTTACATTACATAAAATGATTACATAAAAGATCAAAGTTTATCATATGTAATCATGTCCTTTGATCGCAAACACAGTCTAAAAGAGCTCGAGCTTAGACCAGTGTAGCACAGTATTACGAGGAAAGCTAGTGGACTCAACATGAGAAGATTCCTTGTCTTTGTGTCACTGCTCTGCCTGTGCAGACCCTCCTCAAGTCAAGGTATTTGACATGCAGTGTAATAAACCATAATGCTGTGATATGCTACCCCTAGTATTTTTGTGATTTTTAAAATGTAATTACAAAACAAAAATCTTCATCAGAGTGTCGCCAGGAGCTTCTGGAGAATGTGGATTTTCTAGGAACAGACATTGAATCAGTGTACTCTCCTGATGTGAATCACTGTGGGCAAATGTGCACTCAGCACCCCTCCTGCCAGTTCTTTACTTTTCTCCGTGCTGACTGGACAAGAGATAACAGGTAAGCCAAACTGAAATAACCGTAGTAGTTGTATGAGTGTCCATTAGAAAATATTGGTTTTGATATGAGACAATCCATTAGATGGAGCCAGGACCGTTTCCTTTGAATAGAAAAAAGGCATCAACCATAAAAAAACGTGTGTGTGTTATTTATATTCTTTTTCAAAGAAAAGGGTAAATAGATTTGAATGGAAGAAATAGTTCTGCATCAAAATCTTGGCCTTAGCCAATAGCATATTCAGTTCATATGAAAGACCCATGTATCAGTTTTTCAGTATTTGCTTTCTTAAATGCAAGTTGGCATTTTTTGTTTTGGTCAAAATCATAAAATTGGTTACATATAGTACAAACAAATACACTTTTATGTTAAACAGACATTTTTACTGTTACCTGAAGAAGACGTCCTCTGGACAACCGAGTGTCCAGAAACCGCTTTTGGGGGTGACCTCTGGGTATTCCCTGAAACCCTGCTCTGAAACCCTGGGTAAACTAGATGATTTAAAGACTGTCCTTTTTTGTTATAGTGCTTTATTTTATGTTTGTTGTACCAGCCCCCTGTTTTGATCAGATGTACTCAAACCTGGACTTTCCTGAGGCTGACTATCGATCTTTGTTCACTGCTGACCAGGATGAGTGTCAAAGAGTCTGCACACATGACCCTGGTTGTCAGTTTTTCACATGGGTAAACGGTCGTTTTTTAAATGAAAAGATTAGGTACGTACAAGCATGGCAAAATGCACCCCACTCAGTTTGTGGAGTAAAGAGAATATTTGATTTGTTTGGGTTTTTAGGTACAAATGTCACCTAAAGTTTAGCTGGACAATTCCGCTGACACCAATTGTGGAAAAAAAGAATGGTGTGGTATCTGGCTTCTCTCACAAAACACAGATAAGCACAAGCCAGAATTTTTACAATGGTACATGCCATTTTAATATTTTATTGCATGCAAATTATCATTATTAAGTCACTGTCAAGTTTGTTTTCCACAGAATGCCAGAACAAATATTTTCACAGCACTGACACACATGGAAATGATATTTTGAGTATGCCTGCTGCCTCTCCTGAACACTGCCAAATACTGTGCGCCGCCCACCCATCCTGTACTTACTTCTCTTTTCAAAGGTAATTACCCAGTAATTCACACATTTTGTAACAATTAATTATGATGACAAATCTTATCATCTCACATATTTATTGCATTTCAAGCACCACATGTTACCTTAAGAAAAATCCCAATGAAATGGTGACTGTTGCTAAAGATGGAGTAACCTCTGGAGTGCCTTCACGCTTCTGTCAACAAGACAAAAGTTTGACACACCATTTATTATTCTTTTCAAAATGTATTCACTCATTTTTAATTTTTAATCTAATTTTTGATAGACTGGCTTACAGTGGTTTATGAAGGAACTGATTTCCGAGGCTCTGACATGCGTTTTGTTCTGCTGGACGATGCGGAAAGCTGTCAGAGTGCATGCAATGGTGACTCCAACTGCCAGTTTTTTACATATGTCAATGGGAACTTCTCTTTCAAGGATTATTGGTAATGTAATCTAAATTAATGCTAAAAATTGATGGTGAGATTTGACACGAAAAAAAATCTTCCAGGCGGCGTTGCTATCTGAAGCGTGTAATCAATATTCCTGCCCCACCCAAAGTAACCAATCTTGCCAATGTGGTGTCCGGGTTTTCTCTGAGAAGCTGCAACGATCGACCTGTTTAGTACAAGACAGGTTGTTCACATACACACACAAAATTGTACTGTGTTTTTTACCTTTAATTAATAAACAAAAGTTATCAAAAAATAATAATTGCACTGTTATTTGAAAGTCTTGAATTTTTTCTCATGGATTTATAAATCTCATTGTGGTCTTTTTACGGCTTACTCTATTTGAGCAAGTTTCTGGACTATTTTTTAGAGGCAGTAGACAGACAAGTGTTTCCTGATTGGTTAATGCATTCCTGTTACATCCGTGAGCCCTCCCCCTGCTCTGAGGCTCTCGCTTGCAGCGGGGGCACCTACATGGCCACTTCAGATCCAGCAGGAGTGCTAAGGTGGCTGAGAAGGGCAGCAGCTTGAAGGTGGGCCTGCTTTTATAATGGAGAAAGTCTGTGTGTGTCAAACGGTATGAGAATTTGTTTTATTACTGGATACACTTCTGTGTTTTGATGTTCCCACTGGGCTGGTTATTGCACATACTTACATGTTGCAATTGTTGTGTCTGTTGATTTAAGTTTCTATCTTCATGTTAAATAGTTGCATTTTTATGTATGAAAAACGCACCAAAACAATTTAACTTTAATATTTATTTCTCAAAATGGAACAATGCACCTCAGGCAATTTCAACAAAATGTTTAAAAAAACACATGGAATAGTTTTACATGTTTTGAAAAGGACACATACTAATCTTACTTCTAATATTTAATCTAGCTCTTCAAGGAAACTTCAAGGGACCTGCTTTGTTGGTTCCACTTTTGGTTAGAACAACAGTGGATCAATAGTATCTCCATATTCCAAGTCCAGCAGTGGGAATGATTTTTCAAGCAATTCATTTTTGCATGGTTCAAGGATGGAAAGAAAAACAGCATATTGTTATTGTTATGTAGTAGCATTTCCATCTCTTCTGAAGCAGCAGAAACTCCAACCTCCTCAGCCTCTCCATCTCAAGGGGCAAGTTACTCCTGGTTTAATTGGAAAACAACTGAATACTGTTCACCCCATACCTGTTTCTTGTAGTTTATTTTGGCGCTTTCTCCACAAGGCTCTCTGTCGTATCAGTGCCATTCTGTCCAAGATCTCCTGGATTTTCATCTACTCTCTGGACTCCAACTGCTTCCTCCCCGAGCGCTCTGCTTCCAAACCTTCCGAACCCCAAGCTTCTGCACATGCCCTGTGCTTGGAAGACAGGACGATCATCCAGAAAGGTGAGATGTTTTCCATTGCTCTCCAACCAAAGACACTTCAGTCTAGTGTATGCATCATTCAGGTAAGGCGTGGAATATATTTTGTGTGGAAACAATTATCCTTGTGAAGCTTCAGATCGTTTTTTCCTTCTTTTCTTGGTCCATACTTTGCTGTTAGGAAAAGTGGCACTATATACACTAAATTTGACTATTTCTTCATCTTTTTCCACCGTGGAATCTGTTCATAAATTCAGGCATATCCCCTGGCACCACCCACACATGTATATGTAAGTATACTATTTAAATATATTGCATTTAAAAAAAATTACTATACTGTTATGGTTTTATAATCAGATGTCTTTAAATGTGACCATATCTTATGTGTTTCCAGAGTGGACTGTCCAGTCCAGCAGACTGAGGTGTGCACAGCTCTGAGCTTCTGTCCACTCTGAAGAAGCTATTGCATGCATTTACTATCATACTATCTTTATACTACTGAAAAACTAGTGCTCTTTGTAGAAAAAGTGTATTTTTGCATTAAATGAGTTTTTTCCCCTACAGTGACATGGTCAGGAAGTGTCAGCTCTGAGCTCTGCACTATGAGATGTAGGTTATACATTTTATATAAATATGCATCTTATCTACTGTAAGCAGTTAAACAGTTTTTATTATCAAATGTACTGATTGCTTTTATATATTTATAATTGACATAAATAAGTTATTTGCTGCTCACTGGCCTCTCCAAGCGAGTTGTAAAACAATTGCAGTACATCCAGAAAGATGCTGCGGACTCTGAGGACCTCAGGGACCGGCCTCCTGCTGGTGCCAGAGTCAAGACTAAACATGGGGAATCTGCGTTTCAGTTTTATACAGCTATAATCTGGAACAGTCTTCCTGAAGATGTGAGACAGGCCTCTACTCTGTTCTATGTTCAAATCTAAGCTAAAAACAGTTTGGTTTAGCTGTGCATATGACTGAAAGGCTTCTTTTATGTCCTAAATTGTTTTGTGATTTCTGTCATGTTTTTGTGATTTTAATGCTGTTGTGTGAAGCACTTTGAATTGCTTTGTGTGCGAAGTGTGCTCAACAAATAAACTTGCCTTGCCTTATTTAAAATTATGCAGTTGTATTTATTAGTATGTGTATTTTCATTCAATTGAAAAATTAACATTTCATTTTTAAACATAATTGCGTCGAATATTTAGAATAGAAACCTGGCTTATGACTTGTTTAAACCATCTTCTAAATATATGTTTATTTAAAAGATGGTTATTTTTAAGTAAGAAATTGCTGGTATATACAACGGAGGATAAGGGGCAACCCAAATAAAAAAAAATATTAAACTCGTAAAAAAATAAACTTGTAAATTAACGGGAATACATTCGTAAATTAACGAGAAAAAACTCGGAAATTAACCAGAAAAAAATCATACATTTATGAGAATAAAGTAGTCAAAATAAAGTCGACATTTAAACGTTTAGGGGCCGGTGTCAATGTTCCGATTCCAAGTGACGTGGGCAATCCTCATGGCCTCGACGCAAAAGAATGGGCTTGGAAGAGTAAACAGCTTAGAACTACATAAAAGCAAGACAGAGCGCCACTGCAGTTTTGCAGCACCTTTCCTGTTACGCATCATTCACAAACTGTTGGATCAACCCTTTACTTTCTCCATGGCGTAGCCGCAGTGGACCAGCCGTGCTCGTGCCACAGCCGCCCGCAGACAGGGGGAGGAGCCTCGGTGTTATATTCACACATGCTCTGCTCTGTTGCTGTTTCTCTACGTTGGAGTTTGTGCACAATCACTGTTCTTACGAGCTCATTGTGGATGTTACTATGGCCCCTGTAGCGGCCCGAGGAGCCGTGCCCCTGTAGCGGCCCGAGGAGCCGTGCGCACTGGGAAGCCTCAGTTTTACGCACCGATTCTAAACTTTTGGTATCCCTTGGACAAACTTGGTAAAACACCAGCCCACACTGGACAGCATAGTGGTGGTTGGTGGTGATACATTTTTGGGGCATGCACCAATTGTCTAGCAGAAGAAGATGGATGGCACGAATTGTGTTCATGTTTGTTACATCCAAGTTACATCCAAGTAACACAACTACAGCCCAATAGATCCATGCTACAGCCTAACACACCGTAGCCCTAGCTGATAACTACAATGAGAGGATACTATAGCTAATAAAGACATATAGTGCTCACATGGCCATGCATGAGCGCAGCTCCAACAACACACGTGCACCCAACAACGGAGTACGTCATTATACACACATATCCCAACTGTGAGGCGGTTTAAATTGGCCAAAACATGAACACAAATGAAGTTCCATGCTCCCCAGAGGACTAAGCGCATCCTCTAACTCAGGGGTGGGCAGTTATTTTTCCTCGAGGGCCATATTGGAATCCAGGCGAGTGGCGGAGGGCCGTCCCGCGATCATTGGTGTAAAAACTTCTTATCATTATAAGCACTTTTCTGTAAAATACTGGCTACTGAATCTATTATTCATTCATTTCATGTTATCTTATTAAGGACACAAGTGCAGACACATGTTACAGCGCCAAGACAGTTAAAAATAAAAGAAACTCAGTAAAACACATATGATCCCTGCGGGGAGGAGGGCCGGGTAAAACAGGCCGAGGGCCTGATCCGGCCCCTGGGGCCGCAAATGCCCAGGTGTGCTCTAACTGCACACTGTTTGTCTCCAAATGTTTATAAGCTAGTCCAATATACAGAGTTTATGGGTTTTGTCCCTGATCCAGAATTCCGCAAAACCCGTCTACAACGCCCCCAGACCTGCGGTACAGGGTCTGGAGCTCTGGCCCCTGGCCCGCGGTACAAGGTTTGGAGCACTGCTGTGCAGTGCGCACGGCTCCACAAGCCCGTAGTGCTGTGTTGTAAAACCTATGCACACAAATAACTCATATGAACGGTGACTTCATACAAAGTTTAGAAGGGTGAAGTCGAGGGAGCAGATTATTTGCGAAGATCGTCCCAGACTCCCTCACCTGCGGCTGTGGCTCTGAGCGTGGTCAGTGTCCTGCCCAGTGTCCAGGAGCTGAGCTCCGCACGCAGGCCCTTAACTAGAAGGACATGGGGGCACTACACGGGGAAAATGATTGTTTGTCTAAAAGCATGATAAAGGTCAATATCTATTGTGGGCTTTTGTGTTAACTTTTAACTCATCCAAGCCATTTTGACTACGACTTTATTCTCGTTCATTTACGTGTTTATTCTCGTAATGCCCCGCAATTTTAAACATTTGGGTTGGCCCTTATACTCCGTCGTAGGTATAAGCCAGGTTTTTTATTTTAAATCTTCAACACAAAATTTGCTTCAAAATAACCCAACAAATAACCCAATTTTGGGTAGAAAATATAACCCAACGAGTTGGGTCAAATCAGTTACACAATCCATTGGGGTAAAACAAGACAACGTTGGTCCATATTGAAACCAACGTTGGGTTAAAAATTGGCTTATATTAACCCAGCATTTTAAAGAGTGGATTATTTTCCCTTTATATCTGTTTTTTTGCAATCTGTGAGTCTGTGTCCTCTCTCGTTCAGTGATCTGACTAAAAAGCATTCCGGGAGCCGAAAGCGAGCCAGACCACTTTGCAAGCTAGAACTTCTAACAGTCCACTTTGGATGACTTAAACAAGCATACGGTTCACTTAAAAAGACAGTGATCGATTGTACCAATCGAGACCAATGAGTTGAAACATGGTTTTAGGTGTCCTGTGACCATTCAATAAGGCCGCCTGCAGCGTTTTCAAAGAGAGAGTATGTCTTTGGGTAAACTGTCCAGGCGTTTTCTGTCTCAGCAGGGGGTGCTCCTAGTTCTTGGGTACTCTCACTGTCCTATTTAGAGTACAAAGGTGCTCAATCTCAGCTGAAGGGTCCTACGGCGCTCTCTGGGATGTGGTGCATGTCTCGGATCATGTTGCTCTTCTCCTTGAGCTTGGCCTGCAGGAGGCTGTGCTCCACCACGCCCATCCTCAGCTCCATCTGCTGCGTCTCTTGCTTGAGCTTCATCACGGCCTGTTTGATCCGCACCACAGGAGCTCCATCTGACATGCTGCTGCCCTTCTCTTCCATCTCCTGCTTGACCCTCTTCAGCCCCTCACTGATCTTGGCCAGGACTCTGGTTTTCTCTGTGACGCCTCCACTTGCCTGTTGGCAGCGCTTTTTCACCTCTTGGAGTTTGGCCTGTGCGCTGCGGTACTGCTGGATGAGCCTCTCCATCTGATTGTTGATGTACTTCTCTCTGCTGCTGATCTTCTCCAGAGTTTTACTGATATCCTCCTGCAGTTTGTCTAGGTTACCCTTGGCTTCTGGCAGTGAGGAGCTGAAGCTGGTTCTATGTTGGTGCATCTGGTCCACGTGTATCCTCCAGTCCTTGTTGTCCGTGTCAATGGTGACTTTGAGCTGAGGAAGGACCCTCTCCACCTCCAGGTTCCACTCCGCCGCATCCACTGTGGACTCCAGGATCTTGTGGAGTTTCAAATGAGGCTCTTGCACCGAGTGAGTGGAACACAGTTGCAGAACATCCAGGTCCGTCACATCCTCCTCCTCCAGCAGCTCGCCCTCTGCTCGGCTCAAGGTCAGCTCTGTGCTGTCCTCCAGCTGCTCCACCTCTGTGCGCTCAATCAGGTAATTGGGCCGCTTAAAGGAAAAGCCCCGCCTCTTCAGTGCCTCCTCAGCCAATTGGTCGAGCACGTAGCAGACGTACTCTCCGGAGCCAGACTTGAGCTTGGAGGGAGGAAAGTCCACCTTCACCCCAAATGACCGCAGCTCTGCCAGGATGTTGGACACGGTGGCAATGGGCTCGTCAAAACTTCTGCGGCTCGGTGAAGCTCCGCCCTGCTGCATTCAGGAGCCAGGCGGCTAGCACAGAAAACAGAAAGAACTGCTCTTCAGGGTTAGCCACCAGGTACGGACTGGAGACAAAGTAATGTCGGGACAAGGGCTTCATGTTGTGCCGTGCCAGCAGCTCCTCATAGTGCAGCACCTTGAGCTTCTCCAGTAGGTTCTCCATCAGCACAAAGACCTGATAAACAGCTCCAGGATGGCGGGCTTCCTCCTCTGCCATTGTCCCGCTGTTCTCGGCAACAGACAACCGGATCTGCAGAAGCAAATTTAGACAGCGTTTGGTCAGATGTGTCTAGTCGTTAGCCGCGTTAGCCGCAGAGCTAATAGGACCATTTTACTCATAAACTGTTTTCAAACAAGGCTTTATTAACCTTATTCTGCACTTCCATTGTAATCGCACTTCCTGTTGAGCTGGAACTGTTGGTTCAAATGGAGAACGATGGAAAAATCTCACAGCTAAATATTCTATAAAGTAGATTTATTTGTGTAAAAACATCTTATGTTCATGTGACCAACAAGTCAACAATGCAACGATTCCCTTGACGGCCCAAAAACAGCCTTTTAGTCTGTGTCTGTGTTTAGTCTTATTTTCTCTTGAGTTCGGCAGCCCTATGTTAGCGAATACAACCGGGAGAAAGATTACATCATATGGCTGCCCAGACGGACTTCCGGAATAAGGCTTTATTACATCACGTAGACTGATGATGTCACGATGACTAATATTCCATAACCATGGAGATAAAACATTCATCAGAGGTTTTCTGTTGCTATAGTTACGTAGAACCCCTGCTGCCTGTGGCATCAGATTGTCAATTTCTACTTAATCTTCAATTCATTTAAAATCTATTAAAAAAAATATACAACTATCCTTTGTGTAATTTTGTGTGGTGTTTGTGAATATGATTAACTTTGGAATTATAATTTTGTATTGTTGTTAAGTTTTTCTCTCTGTAATAGAATTCAAGGTTGTTTTGTGAGTTGTGTGGGGCCGGAATGAGAATTATTTTAACAATCAAATGTAAAAAAGAAATAAAATGGGTGAATTTTGACTAAATTTGCTGGGATAATATGTGGTATAAATATAAATGATTGCTTTAAACCAATCACGTACCAGTTTAGGTCGAAAGGTTGAGAAATATGTTGAAAAGTAGAGCAAAATTTCTAAAACATTTTCATGACATCACACTGGGGAGACCCATCTGCTGAATCTTTTTACGATCCAATCACAAAAATCATGTAAGTTCCTTACTTATATAACACAGATTTAATTGGAAGACGATAGTGTTTAGAGTCTTTGTAGTGTTACACTACAATCCCCTTTTGGTATTGTGGTTTCCGTTGATCTCCTGTCCACACTCAATCCAGTAGGTGGCGGTAAATACACCTTTTCATTTGACTGCCAAACACCATTAAATGTAATACAACAACAACATTACAATTTTGATTTATAATAATAGCTTGGTTCAGTCCACGAATGTATCATGCATTTGTATTAAATGTTTTGGTTGTTTTAATTGCACTCTTTTTATATTGGCTGCTGAGAGAGTCCTGCCCGAGTCCTCCCCAAGTCCTGCCCGAGTCCAGCCCGCACTGTAGAAACATGGCCTCAGTGGAATCCTCGTGTCTCATTGTAAGTTCAAAACTCTGCCCTACATCAGATGCAACAGTAAAACATTCTTTGTGACATATATTTGAGAGTTTTGGTTTCTTTGTGTTTGTTCAGAAGAAGATCACTCTGGCCACTGTCTGAATAGCCCTGAACCTCCAGCCTCTCACCTGCTGCTGCTGTGTGGACATTACTTCTGACGAAGACTCTCCACAGGCACATGGAGGGAGTTCAATCTCATTTTTGCTCTGGACCAAGTCTAAAAACACCTCCGGACACTAGACTGAAATCATATAGGAACTACCTGCACTGAAACGCAAGCTCGTCTTAGCTCAGAGCAACTTTACTTCTCTGAGGTTATTTTCTGTACAGAATCTGGTGCGTGATCCTCATTTGTTTCTTACATCTGATCAAATAAAACAAAATGTATGCTGTTCTCCAATAGACATTCTATTGACCCAAAAAATTATATCTATATATATATATATTATATCTATTCTCAGGCTTGATGGTAATATGATTGAGCAAGTATCCCATTACAAATACTTGGGCATCTGGATCGATGATAAACTCTCCTTCAACAAACACGTACAAGAGCTGACAAATAGTCTTAAAACCAGATTGTCATTCTTCTTTAGAAATAAAGAATGTTTTCCTCCTTTTAATTGTAGAAAACAGTTAATCCAGGCTACATTTCTTTCAATTCTAGATTATGGTGACATTATATATATGCATTCTACAACAACAGTGTTAAAACCTCTGAACTCAGTTTTTCATTCAGCTGTAAGGTTCATTACAGGAGAAGGATACAGAACTCACCACTGTGAATTCTATTCTAAAGTAGAATGGCAATCATTGGATGCACGAAGAGAACAGCACTGCCTTTTGGGTATAAAGCTGATTATTTATCAAGTTTATTGCACATCAGATCAGGTATTCACAGTTTGAGGTCTCAGGACATTTTTATTTTACAATCCCATTTGCTCCCTCCCTGTGGAACAAAACACATAGACTTTTTAAATTAAATCGTTTTATGCCTTTTAATGATTTTAAAGCACTGGTCAAGGACTACCCACAGTGCCAATGCACTTTTTAAAATATGATTTTATCTCGTATTGTATGTATAAATGTGTTTTTATGTATTGGTGAATTTTATTGAATGTTTTATTTGTCTTTAGTATCCTGTGTTTATTTTGTGTTGTGTTTTAACAGGGTACCCATGAAAAAGTGAAATTTTGTCATTGGGTTTTCCCTGTATAAATAAAATAAATAAATAAATAAAATAAATACATTTGTGTATTGATTTGGACTAAAACAGTATTGTTAGACCAACTGGTGATTTATGAAAGAAATTAGAGCGTAGTAACGACATGTAACCTTTACTTGGTAATAAGTACAGGAGAATGGTCAAATGTATGTAACCAATACACAACTTTAATAAAAGTAAGAGTAAAGGTTACTCCAAAGAAATGTATAAAGGGAGGTATACCTTTACTCCTTTCTTTGAAGTTAGGCTACTTGATTTAGTTACGGCAATCATTTTGCACAATGTTTTTGTTTTTTTTAGTAACCTTTACATGTCAAATCTTACAGTGTACAGTGAGGAAAATAAGTATTTGAACACCCTGTGATTTTGCACATTCTCCCACTTAGAAATTATGGAGGGGTCTGAAATCAATTGTTAGAAAATCGAAGAAGCTAAAGATGACTGTCAATCTCCCTCGGACTGGGGCTCCATGCAATATCTCACCTCGTGTGGTCTCAATGATGATGAGAAAGGTGAGGTATCAACCCAGAACTACACAGGAGGAGCTGGTGAATGACCTGAAGAGAGCTGGGACCACAATTTCAAAGGTTATTATCGGTTTTACACTATACCATTATGGTTTAAAATCACGCATCGCACAGAAGGTTCACTTGCTAAAGTCAGCCCATGTCCAGGCCCAGCTGAAGTTTGCCAATGACCATCTGGATGATCCAGAGGAGTCATGGGAGAAAGTCATGTGGTCAGATGAAACCAAAATAGAAGTATTTGGTATAAACTCCACTCGCCGTGTTCGGGGGAAGCAGGAGGATGAGTACCATCCCAAAAACACCATCCCTACGGTGAAGCATGGGGAGTGGCGTGGCCAGTCTCCAAACCTAAATCTAATGGAACATTTCTGGAGGGTGCTGAAATGCCGTGTTGCTCAGCGACAGCCTCGAAACCTGACAGATCTAAAGATCTGTGTGTGCGGAGTGGGCAAAAATCCCTGCTGAAGTGTGGCAAACTTGGTCAAGAACTACAGGAAACATTTGACCTCTGTAATTGTAAAAGAAGGCTTCTGTACCAAACATTAACATGGATTTTCTCAGGTGTTCAAATATTTATTTGCATCAATAACACAAAATAAATTATTAAAATATCATACAATGTGATTTCTGAATTCTTTTTTTGTGATTCTGTCTCTCACAGTGGAAATGCACTTAATACTTATTTTCCTCACTCTATGTGGCAAATGACTCGGAGATAAGACCTTGTAGTCAGAACAATCAAAGCAGGAGTTTAGACATCATCTCGGCCCCCATTTGATGTTTGTTAAACCTTGAAACTGTCTTTTGAGAGCCTGTCTCTCTGACCAATCCGAGTCCAGGTAGCTGTCGTCTTCTGCCTCCTCCAGTTTTTTCATTTCCTCTTGTCTCCTATAATAGTGCATCATCATCTGTTTGTGCTGTTCCTCTGTGATCAGTGGCTCTCTTGCTGGCGCCCCCTGGCCTTTCTTTTGGATTTTGACCACAATTTTTGTCTTCTCGTTTTTGCCGATGTAGTCCTGGAGCTTTTTCCCTCTCTGCATCTCTTTGGCCGCCCACCACAGCTGACACTCCTCCTCAGGAATGACTTGAAAAGATGCTTGTGTTCCTGAAAGGTCTTCTCTGGCCTCCATCTCCATCCGGATCGGGTCAAGTGGAGGCAAACCCGTGGGATACACAATCATCACTGCTCCTCTCAGCTTGTCAAGGGCGTCTTTCACCATGCCCATAGTAACACAAATATTTGCTTGAAATTGTTTCTTTGAAATAAGGCCCTTTGCTTCATCTACTGTTTCCATCAAAACCTGCTTCATTTTGACATTTGGAGCTTGTCCATTTCTCCTTCCCATCTCATCTTTCCTCAGCACTGGACCACCATTAGGAATACACTTTTCTTCCCAGTCATCTACGAGCTTCAGCTCCACAATCTGTTCCTCCGTGAGGCCCTGCATGTTCACAGGCAACATAATGCCATGATCTGCCAGTTCTGTCATTTCTGCACATATCCTCTCCACCTTGAGTCTACCGTTGTAAATCGATATAATTTGCTGGATTACAGTCTCCAGAGGCGCGGCCACAGTGGTGTTGAACAGAAACTGGCTTTCATCTCCTCGTTTCACATGTAACTGCACCATCTTAATGTCTTCTGTTCTTTTTTACCTTTTGGAAAGTTTCAGATGAGAATGGTGGAGTATAAATGCGAAGACGGTCGAAAGTCTTCATAAACACTGTTTTCAAAGACTTATTACGTCACATGGACTTGTGATGTCACAATGGCAAACATTCCGTAACCATGGTGGTAGAACATTCATCAGAAGTTTTCTGTTGCTATAGTTACATAGAACCCCAACAGCAGATTATACATTATATGAATTTAGATGAAATTTGATGGGATAATATGTGGTATAAATATAAATGATATCTTTAAACCAATCATGTACTAGTTTTGGTAGAAAGGTTGAGAAATATGTTGAAAAGTAGAGCAGAGTTCTAAATATATCAATAACATCACACCGGGGAGACTCACAATTACATTACAATTTTAATTTATAATAAAAGTAAAATAGCTTGGTTCAGTCCACAAATGTATCATGCATTTGTATGAAATATTTTGTGTTTGTTTTAATTGCACTGTTTTTATATTGGCTGCTGAGAAAGTTTAGTTTCAATTTTTATTTAAAGTCCCTGCAGTGCAAAGAATCTAAATATCATCCCATTAGACAAGTGGTTTATCATATAAATTTAGGTTAGTTTGCTGAAAACACCAGACTGTGCATGGCTGTAGCCTGCATACTGTATATTTATTTAAATATTATACGCTTAACTATCAAGGCATTGTTTCATTCATATCCAATTAGTGCTTGCTGCTAAGGTGCTAAGGTACACAGGTGTGTTTATGTTTAACAATAGGGGAACAATATGGGAACAAATGCTCAACTGGATGTCAGTCAAACAACAGTTGAAGTAACAAGACTCCAGTAAATTGTAAATTCAGAATATTAAGACAAAAATTGCCTGAAATAGATCACTTTTTCTTTTTTTAAACCACCAGAAAAACATTTGCATATGGGGTCAACCATATCAATTAAACATGGTTTTCCTATAAAAGTTGAAGTTCCTTTAAAATCCTGCTCACAATAAATCTGTTAACATTTTGTCTAAATAACTGGTGCTGGTTTACCTGTGCAAAATAGTACAGTGGATATAAAGTCTACATATTTCTGTTAAAATGGGGTGTGTACCTACATTCCCCGGTACCTATGTTCCCCGGGGGACCTATGTTCCCCCTTTCTATGAACGGGGGAATTACACTAATACTCAGGCATAGGCTACTGGTTCATGCATAAATGTATGGTTTTACAGTATAGAATATAGCCGCATATAACCCTAACCCAAACCCTAACCCAGGTCTCGGGGAACATAGGGCTGACCCCGTTAAGATGCCAGGTTTTGTGATAAATAATTTAAGAACTTTTTCCACCTTTAATGTCACCTATAACCTTTATGATTCAGTTAAAAAAAAATCATTTGGGGAGGGGGGAGTAAAAAAATAAAAAAAATAATAATGAGGTTGCATAAGTGTGAACACGTTTTATAACTGTGGATGTGGGTGTGTTCAGAATCAACCAATCACATTCAAACTCATGTTAAATAGGACTCAATACACACCTGCCATCATTTAAATTGCCTCTGATTAAATCCCAGTAAAGTTCAGATGTTCTAGGAGGCTTTTCCTGTCATTTTCTAAAACGCATTTTACGGCCAAAGACATGGTCCGCAGATAGCTTCTCTCATTGTTAAAAAGTATCAGTGTTCTGCCCTCTATAAAATACAGGAAGACCAATCCTGAGAGCCAAGAATTATTATGATTAACCCAGAGACTGTTTTTTCAGCATAAACAGCAACAAATGAATTAAGACCTATTTATTACTAAATTATAATCAACAGTTTTTAACCCTTAACTGAAACACACTTTTACTGAGGGTAGAACAATCAGTCCGGAGAATTGGTACAAAATAATTTAGATATACCATTGTTGTTGTTGTGTTACTTTTAATGGCGGTTGGCAGCCAACTGAAAAGGTGCATTTACCGCTACCTACTGTAGTTGTACGTCTTCAAAGTATCAAGGTATGTGTTTTACGCTATACCGTATTAAAAACAAAAATGAGAGAGAGCAAGAGAGAGAAGGAGAGAGAGAGGAAGAGAGAGAGAGAGAGAGAAAGAAAGAGAGACTTAGATGTACCATGGAACACAGTGAAGAAAGTCATCATCAAGAGGAGACATTACCAAGAAATGGACGTCCCTCCAAAATTGATGATAAGACGAGAAGAAAGCTGGTCAGGGAAGCTAACAAGAGGCTTACAGCAAAGGATTAAACCCAAAGGATTAAAAACATTTTTTTCAACTGAATCATACAGGTTATAGATCACATTAAAAGTAGAAAAAGTTTTGAAATGATTTCTTTCATATTTCTCTTTTTTTTTTTTTTTACATCACAAAACCTGGCGTGGTTTTTTACATCACAAAACCTGGCATTTTAACAGAGGTGCATATACTTTTTATATCCATTGTATATACATTCAATCAATGCAGAACACAAACCCTTTATTAATAAACACATAGCATTTTATTTTTTTTAATTTAGGTTCATTTTCATACTAATAATATTATCTATGCTTCTACTTGTCATCTCAACATGTACCCTTCCACACTGATGCCAGCAGAGGGCCTTCTCTCTCCCTCTCCTTGCCTCATGTCCTACCTCTCAGGGTGTGCCCCTCCCCCGTGGGAACCCCAGCGCAGTGTGACTGTGGCTGTCCTGTCTGGAAGCTGCGGTGCTGATTGTGCTCCTCAGTCAGAGGCTAGAATAGTGCCATCCAGCGCGTGTGTGCAAACAGCATGCCAAACATTCCACCGCCGTCCAGCCTCGCACGAGAACCACACTGCCCCCGCGGTCCAGTCCTGACGCCAGCCTTGTGCACACACATCACACACTCGCCCATAGAGCTCCTGCACTCATACAAACAATATGCACTTAGCAGCACACACACAGCGGGGGACCACAAGCCACAGACATTGCATCCTGAAGCGGATCAAAGCACGCAGCAGCAATAAACACACAGGCCTCATTTCAGCTTTTTCATCCCAGAGGAGACTCGCTGGCCTTGCACTGCACAATTATGCCCATCTTGAGAAACAACTTGCTGTAACTGTCATTCATCATACAAGCATTGCAGAAAGGGCTTTCGACGTGAGTGGAAGAGGTTGAGTTCCAAATGAAATCCCTTAAGCTCTGCACAAGTTAACTAAATGAACACTAAATTCAACAATGGCTGTGTGGTTGGGGTGGACAATCAACAAAAAAGGATTTCTTGATATATTTTGGCTTATCCTGATGACAATGATCAGATTATATTTTGCAGTCCATCTAAATGTGCTAAAACGTGCCTATAAATGCATTGGTGGAGATTGGAGTATATCTTAAATGTCAAAAGACCGCAAAATTAACCTCAACCCTTTAAAAAATTACGCATCTTTCCTTTCTTTTTAGTATTTTCTAAAATGACACAGCTTGATTTCTACTTCATAACTCCGCAGTGGTCCTCTGTTGTCAACCCTGCCCTTTTGATCCTGCTATTGAACATCTATACAGCATCAGCATCTAAACCGCAGCTCTTCAGATCTTTTCTTTTGTTTCCCCACTCTGACTTTCTATTGTTGAGGAGACAGTGGCGCAGACAAAACGGGCCAGAAAGATATCCGTTGGTGCACCGCAAGATTGGAGAGGGAAGAATGGCAGAGAGACAGGCCAGGCTGATATGAAGCTGAACTTGATTACAGGGACTGGTCAATTAGAGGGCATGGTGATGGGTCTGTTTGCGTCGCCGCGGCATCCCAAGAACATCAACAGCTCCCACCATGTTTATCCACTGCCACCACAAGACCACAGCCCCCCCGCTCCCCATGCAGCCGTCCCGGAGACACTTAAGACAAAGAGGGATACGAGTAGGGAACAAACACCACAAGCGTCTCAACTATTCCTTTTGCCATGTGTATTATTAGAAGATAAAGCAGCAATTATTCAGAACACACAATCAACAAGGATCAAGGCACTTTATGGCATCAATAATGAATACAAATTAAAACAATGATTTGTACAAATTATTTCACAGTCAGAAGGCCAGTCTTAGTATGGTAAAATTGTTATGGCTCTGGTGAAAAAGTTTAGAGTATAAAAATACGTCAAATATTTCTAAAAACTGACTTGCAGAAATGCATGTTCAAGGTATCACAACTGATTTAACATTGATGGCTTATAACAGATCATACATTATTGATTTACTGAAAAGGGGGAGAAAATTAATACATGGAGGGAATTTCCTGATTTGCCTCAAAAGTGCACTAATGCATTACGGTCAGAGGTGGGTAGAGTAGCCAAATTATATATTGAAGTAAGTGTAATGTCAATTTAAAATATTACTCAAGTAGAAGTAAACGGTAGTTGCCTGAATAATTACCATGTAAGAGTAAAATACTGAGAGAAACTAATACTTGAGTACTGAGTAAGACTTCAGATGTAGAATGTATTTAAAATATGATTTCTGATTTGAGTTAATTTAATTGGAAGGAAAAAAAAAACCTAGATTCTGGTATTTCCAAAGAATAAGCAGTAAAACAAATAATTTATGACTGTGTAAGAGCATTCCATATTTTGTCACAATAGAATTACAAGTGGGAAGAGGTAACAAAACCTTTACTCATGTAAAAGTCCTGCTACTCTAACCTAAATATTACTCAAGAAGAATATAAAGCATGGTGTCAGAAAACAACTCTGAAAAAGTAAAATTTCTTCAAAAAGTTACTCAAGTAAATTTAACTGAGCACTACCCACCTCTGATTATGGTTGCTCATATCTTTCTCCATTTGTCAAATTGTATACATATGGCACACAGTACTACATACTTACATACCTCTACCAACTGTAAATTCCAGCATTCAAATTCATGACACACTATTGTAGGTCCATGTTTACTGCAAAAAGTCCTAAAAGCAGAGATAGCTGTCAGAATGCTCCGATCTCTGTCCCCCATCCTTGCCGCGACTTTGTTGTTACACTCAAGCCCCTACGCTGGGCCGTGGGAGACCCCAGTGGTGCAAAGGGTCTGAAAGACGCTTGTGCTGGAGGCGAGGAGGATGCAGTGGAGGCGGATGAGGACGTCGGGGGCGACAGCGGACGGGGCGAGACATTGGACACGCTGTGATGGGGCGGCCGCGTTCCTCTGTGGAGCGTGGACGCCGTGAGGGAGGACACCCGGGGGACAGAGGCAGTCAGAGCAGTCGGAGCCACCAGAGGAGGGGGGTTGAGACGTAGAGCTGTAGGTGAAGGGTACGCCCCCAACAAAGCCAGGTCCCGGCGGTGGAAAGGAGGTGAGGACGACGAGGCTGGGGGCGCAGGGGAGAGCGGAGGGAAGGTGGGCCAGGGCCAATGGGCGAAGGGCACTGCAGAGGCTGGGGCAGGCTGGAGAAGCAGGGGCTCTAACTCGCTGGCACAGTGTGACAAGTGGGACACAAGGCGGGCGCCCACAGGGTCTACTGACTCCCCCTCCAGTGAGCTGAGGTACCGCACCACCTCCCCCACACACTCCCTGAAGCCGAGGGTCCTGTAGTCTACGGCCAGGGCACGGGCGTCAAAGTAACCTGCCATAACAGAGTCCAGTCAGAATGGGAGGAGGGTGGAACCGACAAAATTTGTACTTAAGAAAGAGTAACAGTACTTTGAAATATTATTACTCAAGTAGAAGTAAAAAATGTATAGTGTAGTTGGGCATTAAAAATACAATCAAAAATCAGATACTAAAACTAGTCTCGAAACTCGATACTCATTTGAACAAGTATCAATACTAAAACTATCAAATTAACCAACACAATTTAACCTTTCCTGAACAGTTTTAGGATTTTTTTTAAAGCTTTATCGGATCTAGTATATTATAATAATTATATATTAATATTTAATAAAGAAAGTACTATTAGTGTATTTTGCGTTGATGTCAGTTAATGTAAGTTAATTGCGTAAACCTTTGATGAAAACAAGTTTTTATTGTGAGTGTATTCCTTAGTATCGAAATCGAGTTTGAAATTTTAATATCATGACAACACTACTAAATGTAATCAGAGATTCTGGTATTTCCAAAGAATGGACACAAAAATGACAAAACTAAATCATTTCTAAAGATTGTCTTACTCACAGTGTGGAAAGTAACTAAATTGTTTACACAAGTAAGAGTACTGTTACTTCAAACTAAATACTACTTAAGTAGAAGTATCAGAAAACTGCTCTGAAAAGTACAATTTATTCAAAAAGTAAAGATGAGGCATATCTGCAGAAAGTTTACCACACGTCACTGACACAAGTTTAATATTTGTGTATAATTTAGTGCCAATGAATTTAAAATGTCAAATTCTACTAAAGTTAATGAAACCGATAGTTTATTACTTAATACAATTATTAACATAAAGTGTTAATTAGGTGGCTAAAATGAACAGATAATTGTACCTTTCCCTCCCATGGCGTGAAGAAGTTTGAGGTGATCCACTGTCATCTGCAGAATTTCAGCTTTTTCCAATTTCGATGAACCCTGCACAGAAGAGCATTCGTCACAAATATTTAACACTTTCACCCTGATTTTACAACATTGTACAACATTTACACCGTTAACCTTAGCTCTTTACCTGCTTCTCAAACGCACTAGGCACCAGTCTCCTGAGCTCCGACAGGCTGTGATTGATCCTGTCTCTTCGCCTCTTTTCTATGATCTACCGAATGGACGCCTGGTTAGTAACAATGAAACATAAAAAAACATAAATCATACAGTAATTCACTCACCCCTCTTCGCTTCTTTCGGGCCAGAACCTGTGAGGCGCTACCAGGGGACATGGACCCAGTCACCGCACTGTACAAAGACACGAACAGGCACAAAAACTTAAGTTCTTCTCCACATTGATGTTATTATTGCTAATACAACACAGGACTGAAAGGATGGCACATAGGCTATAGCTTTAATCTAGTTTGTTTTCCGGGCAAAGAAAACCAGAAGTACTCTTAAGGAAAAAGTTGCATTTCTGGACATCAGTGAAATAACATGTTGTTCCTCTTTGGGAGCTATAAGGAGGCTTGGAGACAGATGATTACACAGCCCGGAGGCGATGATTTTTAGGCATATAGTCACCGTGGCGATGCTCCTCTTGGTTCACACACATTGAACTTCTATTAGATTCCAAAGTGAAAGCTGCCAGTTTGCGGTGTGTTTTTGTTTAGTTCTCATGTTTGATGGGGCCTGAACTTCAAAAGGGCCACGCTGGATGTTCTTGTGTCATGTCGCAAATTTGATTTATCCAAATTCAGGCTTTAGTGCTGCTGGCTCCCTTGCTGCCAGTGATGTAATCAATACTGCTGTCAATAGGGTCTCAAGGCACTGGAATCATCACTGGATAATCAAGGACATTTTATATCTAAAATATTTTAAATTGAATTAATGAATTGGGTGGATCTATTTGTTCTCTTTTTTATTGTATTTATTCTACGACATTTCTCCTGATAAAAAAAAAGAAAAAAAAGAAGAAGAAAAAAATAAAATAAATAAATAACAAAAATAAAATAAAATTAAAAATGCTAAAATTCAGTATCAATATACATTTTTTTGTAGGATAAAGTCATTCCAGTGCATTCATTGTCATTCACCATATAAATATATACATATACATTTGGCAATAATAATAGACGTACAAAATGTCTGACCCTTTTTCTTTCATGATGTCCTTGAGAAATATTCTATTTTTTATACTTTTTAAAAAAAAAAATTCTGATAATGTCAATACATTTCAACTACATTTAAAATGGACTAATGTAGAAAAAATTGTGTGCCGGGCCAAAGGTAATGGCCTACTTCCTTTCTTTTCTATTTGCTATTATATTTCTGCTCAGATTTAAGACAAATGTTACATATGCATCAACATCTTAACACAGTAACTTGTCCTAATTGATTTCTTTTTATAGTTCTTAAGTTAGGCCTGTGTGCTTGTTCTTCTGCCAAGCGTTAGCTCCTCACCAGTAGCTGTCTTCTTGTCCCACATCGATGAACTCGTCAGTGTCTGAATCGGGGGAGCTGTAATCGTGAGGTCGCTTCATTTTCAAGCGAAGACCCTGTCCTCTTAAGAGTCTTCCTGGAGATGTCCCTAAAAGCCAAACTGTCCCGAGAGTTCCTTGTCAGAAGTCTGGAAATTCTCTCTACTCTTGGCCCCTCTGTGAGTCAGCTGCGATCGACCCCCAAGGGCCCATGACAACTACTAAAACTAACAAGATGCTTAGCTTTTAGACTCCAGTCGTCCAATCACGTTCCAACCTCTCTTCTGTGCTCTCTTCTCTCTCTCTCTCTCTCTCTCTCTCTCTCTCTCTCTCTCTCTCTCTGTGACAGCCGCCCAATGAAAAAATAGCACTTTGGCAATTGGTGCAGGGTTGCCAGATCTTCCTTCCCCCATTGCCCTCCTCTTTCCTCCTTTTTCCTCCTCTCCGCTCTCTCTCACTCCCCTCGTATTGTTGTACAGTCATCCTCTCTCAATTAAAGCACCACTTCGGACCTACCATCCTCCTTTCATTGCCTTTTCTGGTTCCTTTAATTATTCTTTACTGTGGAACAATAGAGGTGATGTGAGGAGTGTGGGAAAGATGAGAATAACAACTGTGACCGGGCACATAAAGGTTTCACACAGGTGAGGGCCCACAATAGAGATTTTTGAAAGACAAAAATATTTTTATTTATCCTGATTCTCTCTCCACTTGAGTTGTCATGATATCAAATGTTATTGGAAAAAGTACTTTACATGTAGTGTGCCCTTGTTTGGAATATACTGTAGATTGAACTGAAAAAACTCATGGTTGCTGAACAATTCTCAGGATTATTATTATTTTTTAGTTCTTAAATGTGGCCTGAATAATCATAATTACCAATTAACTGAATAAGCTTGACATTTTACTTGTGAGAAGGGTATTAAAACAACAAACATGGTAAACATTGTAACTAAATAGTATATGCGTATAGAGATGATCACACAAATAACACTTATAAGAACATTTATATTGTGTCAGATACCATTTTATATGGCCTTTAAGTGCGTGTTTGGAGTGAGAAGAGTGGGTCAAGAGTGGACTCCTCTAGTGAGTGTTGGATGTTCAGTGGACAAGATAGGACTGTCCCTCTGCAGAGCCCATAAGTCCATTACTTGAGCACTTGGTTCTGCTGCACCGTGGGAAGATTGCTGCAGCAGATTACCATGGAAACACAAGAGGCGGGCGCCGGTTGTTGGTGCGACGGCCGTGGTTTTGTGTGCACATGTGTGTCTGAAAGTGGCATGGCCCGTTGACACAATGCCCAGCCGAGGCTATCTACTTCCTGAATACAAGTCTGCTCTGGGTGTGTTCGCTACACAATGCAGCAGAAAAAAAACAAAAAACAAAACAGCTATGGGGATATTTTCAAAACATGTGGCCTGTATTGTTGTTGCGCTGAATTGGTTAAGTTTATGACTTAGTGCAGCTTTCATGGAAATGGTACAATTTACTACATCTGGAATTTAACATACTATAAAATTCAAAACTAAAAAAACTTTAAAATGATATGTGGACTTCAGAAAGTTTATTGTCAACATGATTTTACAATATGCCTTATAAAATCTTGAAAGGTGCACAGTGTCAATATTCATAGGGAGGTTGTGGCTGTTTGTGAAACTGTGGCTTTGGCTCATCACTATCATGTGTTTTGGGACTGCCCTATTATTCATACGAAATGGACTGAGATTAATGAGACACTGTCTTCAACACCGACATTCCATTTCACTTTAAAACAATGTATATATATTTTTAAATGGCAGAGATGGAGCCGACTATCAAGAACTAGACTGAAACAACTTTGGACATTAAGAAAATAGTAAAATTGCCTTTATTCTGAAATTAAATTAATGGACACATTTATCCGACACTGGGACACAGTTCTGACATTCTCTTTTCTAGATTATTCTTTGGGCTACTCTATTTACTTTTCATGTTGTCTTTTTCACTCTAGTCTTGGTCTTATATAATTTTTTTATAATATGAAATTTTTTTTTAAAACTGGGGTGCACGGTGGCAAAGCAGTTAGAGCTCTCGCCTCCAGGGAAATCATGGGTTCGATTCCTGGGCGAACATTACATCACATGATCTCTCTGGGTGGAGTCTGCATGTCCTCCCCTGTGTTACCATGGATTCTCTCCGGGTTCTCCGGCTTCCTCCCACCGTCCAAAGACATGCATGTGTTAGGTCAATTGGAAACTGTAAAAATTGACCCTAGTGAAATGAGTGTGAGAGTGAATGACTGTCTGTGTGTCAATGTCTCTATGTTAACCCTGTGGACAAAGTTGGGCCACTGTCCAGGGTGTACCCCGCCTAAGGCCCAAAGGCACTGAGATAGGCTCCTAGTCTCTTGCGACCCCCTAAACGGGAACAAGCGGTAGAAAATGAATGAATGAAAATAAAAAAAAATAAAAAAGAAAGGTGCTCTACCTTCTGCTTGCGATAACAGTGCCTAACCACTGTAAGTAAAACCAATCCAATCTTTATTAATTTAGATATCATTTATTTACTTAAAAGAAAAACATTTAGCCTGGCCTGTTTGATGATATTATGGCCTGTTCTTTGCTAAAGATCCTATGACAAAATGCCGCCTTGTTGCCGTTGTGACTGTGCGATCAGATGACAAAGTATTTCAATTATCTTTCCCTCTGTTTCTGCGCTCCATTTTGGTCCGGCCTGGATTATATCATGTGACATCAAAAACCATGTGTGTGCGTGAGCGTCCTTAATCAATGTGAGCAGCTCCATGGGGCCTTAAAGTGCGGTGAGAATAAGTCAAGATGAATTGAAAAGAGAAGTCTTCTATTTTTATTTTTTTGTTTTTCCCCAATACTTCCCACCCTCCTACCCTGAAATCTTAAGATCCCTGCCCACAAAAAATAGATATTTTCAATACCAATCAATCATTAATACAATCTGGATCTCATTTGAGCTTCAGAAACAGGAGAAAACAGAGTTAGAGAGAAAAGTCACATAAAATCTGTTATTCTGAAACACCCACCATTTCTTTAAAGGACAGCATATATCATTCTCTATCATTAGTTTACGTTCAGTAAGAGTCAGTCTAGTTGGGACGGTGAGCCGAATAACTAAATAAATGTAAACATACAATGGGGGAGGGAACAGTTATGACACTGTTGCTAATTTTGAATTTGTATTGGCATGAAAAAATATGAACGAGGTGATAAAGCTAAAGTTAATAGTACGGTAAGTCAAATCCATTAAAATGGTTGATAAGAATGATTTTTCCAACTTCCAAATCTGTAACTTACAGTACGCAATTTCATGACATATAGCCAAAGGAACAACATTTCCATGGAAACAAGCAAGTACTAAGCAAGTAGTAAAAGCTGCAGCCCGCTCACATCTTTTTAGTGCAATAAAAACATCAATTTTTTTGCTTTTTTGTTTTTTTTAGCTAAACACGTACGGTGCTTTTAAATGAAGTGAAAAGCTTGAGACATCTTGACACTACTACAAAATATTTATGCATTTTTCAAACATTTTAGAGGTTTTGTAAAAAAAAAAGAAAAGAAAAATGTATTATTGAATACATAACATAATAATTATTTGGTGGTTGTTTGACAGGAGTCAGGGTGTGAGAGAGCAGTCCCAGAACGGCTGACGGCGCGGGGTGGAATTTGAGGAGAGATTTCTGTCGA
Organism: Chaenogobius annularis; assembly: GCA_015082035.1. Classification (NCBI taxonomy): domain Eukaryota; kingdom Metazoa; phylum Chordata; class Actinopteri; order Gobiiformes; family Gobiidae; genus Chaenogobius; species Chaenogobius annularis. Next base: position 86,826 of record BJKM01000344.1, on the reverse strand, counting down.
TCTTGCCTGGCCACTTCAAGTATTCTCCCGCCCATCTCCCCAAAACCACAACAAGGCCGTGCCCCTTATTGAAATTAACAAGCTCATACTTTTACAATTTGCACACACACGCACACAAGTCTAACATGAACGTGTGAACGCAGTTAAGTGCACACGCATGGTCCTCACACGAATCTCGGACAGCCCATACAGCCACAATTTATACGGCCAAGCACTCAGCTGTAATTATTGTTCCTGATGCATGACTGTTGCCATTGTTTGGAAATCTGTCAGACGGAACTGGCTTTGTGGCACATTTGATTTGGGACTTTCTTCTGCCCTCTGCACTGATCACATTGTTGTATCTGACCACACAGTGTATTTCTTTCAGCGTCAGAAATCCCACTAATGCTTGCAAAGTGATGACAAACTTATGGATGCCCAAATACCAAGCATCAAGCGAATGTAAAGCAGATTGCATTTTATCTGTTTATTTGAATGGAAAAAGAATGAACAGCAAATAAGGCAGATTTAGCACATTGCTGAAGACCTTTAGTTTAATATTTATGGTATTCATTAACATATAAAAATGAGAACTGTAAAAGTACTCTTAATGCAAATAAACAAAATTGTGGACTTGGGTGAGACTTGGGTCAACAATTTGATGACTTTGATTTGTTGAAACGGACTAAGACCTGGGACTTAACCTGGACAATCAATAACCTGGGTCAATCTTTAGCATAAAAAATAAAATAGACAAATCCCAATTTTTGTATTGACTTATTGAGAGAGACAGAACCGTAGAACTTTGCCACCAAATAGGTAATGGATGCAATTCTTCTATCCACTGGTTAGGCTTCAACATGGAAAACGCGGTACAATGGAAAGTTAGCAAAGGCATAGAGAAGAATACGTACATATAATAAAGGTGGAACCGGCCATATCTGTCTACCATTCCAAAGGCAGTACAGGGTTCAACAAGCGAGTTTTTCAGTTTTGTGGCGATGATCACACTGAATTACAAAACTTGAGAGCATGTTTTCAATTCAAAGCGGGACTTTGGACTTGCCTGTCTATTTATTAGCCAATAACGAAAGACTTGCAAAACTCCAGGCAAAACTAGCTCCCACAAGAGTTAAAAAAGAAAAAAAAAAGGAAAAAAAAAATGTTTGATGTGATGTTGTGCAAGAAGTTACAGTAATACATGGAAAACATTCCATAAAAAGTTCGATTAGGGATAAACTTTTCATGATAACTTCTGTATTGATTATTGTTCAACAAATGATAAATGGAACAACATTTTTTTTTAGGCTCGATATTTATTACGTGCACATTTTCTTTGAGCCGTAAAGGGTTTGTAACTAAATACAGTTTCATTCTGTTCAACTTATGTTTCATTTCTTTCAACCGTTTTTAACAATACAGTACATTTAAAAATGTTTCGTTTTTGGTGTCAGTGGAATAATATAGTTTCATATTATCGTTTATCGGGATATTTTCTGTAGCTATGTAAATTCAAAATGACTTATTGTGACAGGCCTAATTAGGGATGGATTTCTGGATCACATACAGTACAGTAAAAAAAGAAACTATCTAAAGTCCAGCAGTTGTGCTCAGTGGATGCCCAATCCTGGCTTGGATTGGCATGGGAACTGGCAGCAGTGTGGAATGTCCTCTCCAGTGCCTTGCAGACTAAGGGGACAGTTGTTGTTGGACGTACAGTAGGAATGCCTGGCTGCGCCGTCTTCTTCTTGTCTGCCCCTCAAGATAGACTGTACAGACACAGATTTACTACGACACATTCCACTGAGAAACGACGGTGCCAGGGACTGTCCCAAAACGCCTTTGTGCTTTTATGGACTTATTGAGCGGAATGAGGTGTTAATAAACTACTGACCACCGGATTGGACACATCTGATAACAGACTGCCCATGTCAAATAGGCCTCCTAAGTCTGTGTGAAGTATAGCGTAGACCTATATGTGAATCGTAATGAGAGCTGAAAAATCTATAAAAAATATCTTTATCTATAAAAAAAAACTATAGTGATGAAATGAATACCAGTATTGCTGTTCAATCTGATATGTTCTTAGTTGTTCAAGGAATCAATATTTGTATTATGTATTGAGCCTTTTCCACTGAAGTGAAATACTTTCACAACTTGAATACAACGCTGAAGAGAAGACCAACTTTGCTGCTAAACATATGTACACTTGTTCTTTTTTGGTTCTAATTTGTTGTGCACTTGGTTTGGTCCTGTCCTGGTCTAATTCATAATTTAGTTTCAAGCTTAGTGCTGTTTTTGTACCAATCTTGATAAAAATAATAAGCGTGAACACACTCAAAAACACACACTAACTATTTGTGCCTGGTCTAAAACCCAAAATGACAACAAAGAGTCACAGACAAAAGTAAAGAACAAAATAGAATGCAATTTGTTTGAAAAAAAGTTTGTGAGTGAAAGAGTCAGGAGGTGTTTCCACCAGGAGCCAACTTTCTCTGGGCCTCAATTCTGGTCATCACCTGCCCATCGGAGGATAGTGCAAGGTGGAAGACTCACTAAGCATGAAAACTGGTAAAAGGTGGGTTTGCTTCTCAACTTTGAGGTCAGAGTGACGGTGCAAGTATGTGTAAAGGGCTGTTTTGAGGAACACAGGCTCAACTGGCGTGACCAACTCCAGCATATTGTTCAGGATCCTCTCAGCCACGAAGTTACAGGAGGATGGCGATACCCCGAGCTGCCAGTCACGTCCCTGTCCATCCGCTGCCCTGTGTGAAGACAAACACTGGGCTAAAGGCAAGGGATGCGGCAGAAAGGGTCTTTTGTGGCCGCGGAGTGGGCTCTCTTTCATGGCTGTTCCCACATACATACAGGCTGATGGCTGTGACTGCTGCGGTGACTTTCGCTGGTGCCGGGCCCCAGACGGAACGGCGAGGGCCCCGAGAGCCACAGGCAGCCATTGTGCTGTCACCGCGGAAACCAGCCTCTTTATGTCAGACATGTTTTTCTGTTTGTTTTCTTTTTTATGTCTTTAATGTGGGTAGTGGAGAATGTTTCCCCCTCATCTATCCCCCAATGCCGCCCCCCCTCACCACCAATCTAGCTCTCCAAGTCTTCCCCCTGGAGATTGTCATTTGTAAAGCTCTCCTCGTCCGACAGCCCGTATCTTCGCCGTGACGCGCTGCCCTCCCCCTCACTCAACTCCTTTTTATCTCCACTTCATGAGGTTTTGGCACAAGCTGGCACTTTCTCTTCCTGGATCAACTGAGAAAATAAATAAAACAATATGCGCACAACTCTCAAAAACAACAAGACACATCCCTGAAGTATTCTCCTTGTTCCCACGCTAAGCCAATTTTTTCCTGACAAGATTAAAGAAGCTATATAAGAATCTGGTTGTGATTCGAGCGTGAAGAGGCTGTAGATGCCCCATAGTCAAAAAACAAACCTGCAAAAGCCAACTGTTACTATATTTAAGCGCTTTAAAGAATGTCATTCGGTGCCATGACTCAAAGGCTCTTATCCATAATCACTTCATTCTGACTGCGCTCCTCCGCCACATCACAAGCCAATCTTTTATGAGGCCCAGAGAACGATGGAGAAGAAAGGGAAAGTCAAAAAAATGAAACAACTTCAAGCTAATCCTGTGCGGTCCCCTGTCAGCCGTGCAGCGTGCAACTGGTGGCTTTATGACCCTGCTAATATTAGCCATACTTACTTAACGACTTTCCCGTGTGCGCTTTGACTCGGAAGCTGGCTATCATTCAAAGTTTATGGAAGGGACTAATTTTTATAGTGAGGAGCCGCTTCACTCCTCCTGCTTTTATGTATGTTTCTAAAAATAGTTGAGTCTAACTCCTTCAATGTCCTCTGTAAAAGTATGTTTTGATGAGCCATACAACACTACAGTAGAGCTATAGGGCAAAAGGATAGTACGTGAGCAGAAGTAAAAAGAAAAAAAATCAAGAAAAAGAGTACATTTTTGTGTAAATTTTTCGTTCGTAAACTGTTTCTAAAATGCCTTATTAATAAAAATAATTTAAAAAAATAATGTAGATTTACCTCTTAGCCTTTTAGAGAGTGACATTAAATTAAATGATGAAAGATTGTTTTTTTATAAAGTGCATTTAGAAGGAAAGGCACAAAAATGAGTCCGTTTTTTAAGCTAACACTGGTCTGTGAGTGGCTGAGTGGCTAACAATCACAATTCACAGCAAGAGGGCCTAAGCTCTGTTGTGTGTGGAGTTTGCATGTTCCTTGCGTGTCCCCATGGGGGCTGCGGGACAGATGCAGAGGACACATTTCCCTATAGGGCTCAATGAAGTGCACCTTAATTTAGTGTGAAATATTGTATTGTCAAAATGACTGGCTACCTATGGAGGTATTTATATTAACAAACATTTAAAACAGGAGGTTTCACTAACATTTAAGTGCATATCCCACCTTAACCGTAGAACTCAAAACATTTGCATGACAAATATTCTCCTATCTGGCCCTGCCTCAGAAGATCCGCCACACACTCACAAATCCATCAGATAGTTGGTGCATCCTCCCTGCAGTCTGCTTGCTCCTGACAGGCTCTCACCGCACAAATCCCTCTTATAAGTTTACACCTCAGATTAGACCTTATCATCTAAACATCCAGGCAACACCTCGCTCTGACGGCAGACCCAGAGGGCACCCATAAGCCCCTAAAACCCACATAAAAACCTGCCGCCACCAAACCACCGGGTCATTTTTAGCATTCTTAGAAGAGGATTATGGTGAGTGTGCAAGAAAAGACAGCAGAGAATGATGGCCGAGGCTTCAGCGTGAAACGGAAAATTATTTGATATACAGTGTAATATACATAATGCGATGTTGTAGAGTGGAGAGCACATGACCATGGCACATTTTTGATAGATATATTTGGTATATTACAATTTAAAACAGCTCAAAACAAGAGAAGTTTGACCAGAAAAAATTATGCTCATACTGTACGCTCTAAGAAAGAACTTTATCAGCAGCATTGAGATTGTAAAATGCTATGAGAGCTTTTTAGCTGCTGTTTTAATTTTATTGATACTGCATCCAACAGATCAGTGTGTGGATGCAAAGCAACTTTCTCCAGCTGAACTCAGACAAGACTGAAATCATCGTCTTTGGCCCACAGAAACAAAGAGAAAGTGTAAACTGTCACTCGCAGAGTCTCGCTCTAAAACCTACACATCAAGTTAGAAATCTGGGGAAATAATGGACTCAGATTTGAATTTTAACAGCCACATCAGATCAATCACATCAGCAGCTTTTTAGCATCTAAAAAACATTGCCAAAATCAAAAGTATAGTGTCTAAACAGACCTGGAGAGACTTATCCATGCGTTTGTCTCTAGTAGATTAGACTACTGTAACGGCCTGCTCACTGGCCTCTCCAAACGAGCTGTAAAACAGCAGCAGTAACATCCAGAACCGCCGCTGCTCGGGTCCTGACTAGAAACAGGAAGTAAAATCACATTAGTCCTGTGCTCAGGTCTCTGCACTGGCTCCCTGTGGGCTCAGAGAGATAGACTTCAAAGCAGCTCTGCTTGTTATACAAGTCTCTCCATGGCCTAGCACCAAAGTAACATCTCGGACATGTTAGTGCCATAGAACCATCTTGGACTCTGAGGACCTCAGGGACCGGCCTCCTGCTGGTGCCCAGAGTCAGGACTAAACATGGGGAATGTGCGTTTCAGTTTTATGCAGCTAAAATCTGGAACAGTCTTCCTGAGGATGTGAGACAGGCCGCTACTTCTGGCAATGTCAAATCTAAACAAAAAACTGTTTTGTTTGGCTGTGCATATGACTGAAATGCTTTTCTTTGCACTCTTCTCTTTTATGTCTTGAACAAAGATTGTGATTTCTGCCATGTCTTTGTGATTTTAATGCATTTTTTCCTGTTTTGTGAAGCACTTTGAATTGCCTTGTGTATGAATTGTGCTCTACAAATAAACTTGCCTTGCCTTGCCTTACTTTAGTTAAGGTAGCGGAAATGTAGTTATTTGATCCATGATCCTAACCTGCGGCAGTGTCAAATTATAGTACAGTCCTTGGTCACCCTTCTCTAGATCTTGAGACAGGCGTTTGGGCAAAAGTACCCGGAACATTAGTCAACAGTGTAGCTTTTTTGGCGATGGGGGGATCCAGAGCACCTGGAGGAGGAGGAACCACCCAAACACAGGACTAACATGACAGAGGAAAGACCCTACATGGTCTGGGAAACCCATTCCATCTAATCTACAGGACAAATTATCCTGAGGGCAATAAAAAATAAAAATAAAAAACAAACATGTTTTTGGAAATGTTTGCTCATAAAATACCAGTATATAAAAAGCATTGACACAAGCAAACAAGTTTGAAATAGCATTTCCCCCCCATATTTTAACAGAAATTCCTTTCAGCTCTTAAATGTACATATTTTAACGTTGGGTCACTGGTGTGCGCTCTACATGCATGTTGCACACAAATATGCTGTCATTCTTAGAAACAGAGACTCGTTTGAGGTCGAGTTGACTGCATATAGCCAAGTGGAAGTCTTTGATGTGAGCAGCGGAAATGTGGCAAAGACAGTCAGCTCTGCCGGAAGTGTGTGGTGTGGGACGCCTTCATTGACTGACTCTATATATACAATAATCAAAAGGCTGGCAGAATGTATTTCAGTCTGTGATAGCTTTAGGAAAAGGGGTAGACGTCTCCGGATCAGTAAATTATAGATAATGTTTCTATTCAGAACCCATACAAGAAAGTGCCGAATATCTAAAGAGGACATATAATACAAATAATTTATGAGCGTTTCAAGGTGTTCCTTCATCATCAGTTTACTCCAAGTTGTATTATTATTGAGTCATGTATGTTTGAGGAATGAATCTTACATTATCCTGCCTTTGAGGCTGGAGTGATCAGAAAATGTCTGTTTTCTCCTATCCCCGCCCACAGCACTGTACTTGTGTTATTCAAAAAAATAATTCAGACTCAGGGTCATTCATGTAAGGTTAAAAAATGTCACTTCGCATTTTTTCAAAATGAAAAAGACAAAATGAAAATCTGCGGCAAACGAATGGACAAATGCGACTATGGACGGGGCTTCTCACTTAAAAATAAATAACTTAAAAAGCATAATATGTCCATATTCGAGATCCTGGCCCTCAATCTAGAATAGTACCGAGCTGCTGTAGAGAGGTTTGTTCAGCGGCCTTGTTACCATTTGGAGGCCTTAACTTAGTCCACTCAAGGCCATTGGTAAGTTGGATAGCCTATTGTAAAAGTACAGAAAGAGGTCCAAAATGACGCTTGTGAAAAAAATATTGCTTCGATTTAGTCACTGTTCCAATCCCCATCCTTGTATTATAGAGCATTAGTAATTCACCAAAGCCTCTGAAAGCCCATAAGACACACCACAAAAGAAAACATGATTCACATTCAAACATGCATAGATCTTTTTTACAGTCGTGCGCGCACACACAGCCACACACACTCTAAGGCGCTGCTCTGTGCCTGGCTCCACCACAGGGTCCACCGCACTGCCACTCTCAGCTCTTTGATCCCCGGTCGAGGGTCCTTTCCGCGGTGCCTCCGTCTGAATTCCATGGATTCTGGTGTAATTCAAACGTTTCACGCCACATACTTGGTCCCCCCAAGGAGACAGCGGCGGGGATGGAAAAATGCCACTGCTGTCCCCGACCTCTATTGTCCCTTATAGTCTTTAATCAGGCCCTCTCTGCGGCCTGCCCTGCCACCGTGGTGCGTTGTCTCCGCCTGGGAAAATGCCGGGCTAAGTGGCTGTTATGTGCCGAGGCGAAATCCGCAAAAGAGACCCGGAGATCTGTGTGCCATCCCTTTGGCTCTCACAATAAGCTAGTATGAACCAACTCTACATATCACTACTTTATTTACTTTGAGGGCTGCCATTGTAATCACAGGGAACCCAAATCGTAAATTATGAATCGTTATTTATTATTTGGTGTAAGAGGTTTTAGGGTGTAAGCTGCTGCCACAATGGGGGAGTTTCCTGAACTTACTGCATGTCAACAACAAATAACCAAAACAAAGGCGTATGTTTCCCTGATTAAAAAAAACAACACACAATATTAGGCCTATTGCTTCGTTTTCATGAGTAACTCCTTAGCTGCAAGTTGGAACTTAGTGCTTACCCTGCACAATAGCTGAGCGGCACCAGACTTGCAGATTTGATTCCCGGCCAGATGGAACCATTCTTGACGCGTTTGCATGTTCTCTGCTCCGTTTTTGAGTGGTTTCTTCTGGGCACTAGGGTTTCCCCATCAACCTAAAACATGATTAGCTATAAAGCTCTAACCATCTCATCTCCTCACAGGTTTCCCCAGCAGCATTGAAGGATCGGTCAAAGGCAGAAGATGTGTTTACCTAAATGGGAATCAATACTGTTTATAGCATACCTTAATTTGACTTTACGCAAACGTTTTTTAATTGTAGTTGGGACTGAAACGCAGGTCAGTCGTTTGTCGTCGTGTCAGGTCAGAACAACAAAAACAACAACCTTACTTTTTATGGCTGTATATTTAGTTCCTGTATGCGTGAATACTCTTTTACAGGGTGTTGTAAATGTCATTTTCAAAAGACAGGCGGTGTAGAGACTCATGTACGCCTACCCAGTGGTTTCTTCTGGCCACCACGAAGTCTTTGTATTTTGCTCTTATGCCATGGGAAAATATCTGACACAAATAAGATGCTCAGGCTCCGAGCAGTGAGAGGGCGCGGTGCAAAATCTAAAGAAACGGCTTGTTTACTCATGCCATGTCTGAAAATAAAAAGGGAACTATTTTCGCTTCATAATCAAACACAAATAAACAAGGGCTCTTGAGTGGAGTTTGTGGGGCGAGCGAGCCGCCTGTGGTTAAAGCGCGGTGAAGAGGCAATGAAAAGAAGGCAAGTCTTTCCCCATCAAATTATTATTTTCCTTATTAAAATCATTAGTCATAAACACATAAGCACATGTTTTTAATAAAGAAATTAAAATGGGGGCAGCGGCCTACAACTGAAGTACATAGGAACTAATGCAAAAGTAAACCTTATTTACTAGTTAATTATTACTGTTAGTCATCATAACAGTAATAGCTGCAGTTAAAGATGGGCCTTAGCAGCAGTTGAGCAGGGGTGGCACTGGGACAATCTTACACAATCGGATTCCCTTTGGTCATGTCCCACAGCTGATGACCAAGAGGTGCAAGTATGAACATGGATTTCCCTGTATGTCGACTGAGATGGGGACTTTGGCTTCCGGCTCAGGCAGCTTCGTTCTCTCTGCAACCTGGAGTCAAAAATACAGGCTATTTAACAATTTAAGACCGGCTAATACACACTAATTATGATTATATGTATATATTTGGATAAATCGTCCCAAGGTAGGCTTGAGTAAACTGATCTTCAAATGACTTGATCTTGGGCTACATTCCAACTTGATTAGGCCTACATCGCTAGACTAGCCTAAAGCCAGCTTTCTGTTTTATATTACATGTAGGTTATGATGAATGAAACTCACTAAAAAATATATAATAAGAACATACCTGTTCGAGACATCTTGTTTCGAATCAAATCGAACCTCGAATTGCACACGTATTTTAATTTGTGCAGTGACTTTGAGGTCTGTAAACCACAACACTGGCCACCAGAGGGCAGCACTTTACTGAAGGACAGTAAAGCGGAAGTTACATGTGTGATTTTGGTCAACATAGCTAATGTGTGATGTGGACATTTAAGATGAGAATTGGCGTTTTATCTATGTCATGATTAATACATTCATCTCAGTCACGTAGTAAAACAGGTAAGGTTACCGTAGATGCTTTTAATAATAGATTCAACGTAAACTAAGCATTTGATTAATGCTTGAGCTCACTAGCGTCAGGAACTATTTTGTTTTAGCTGATAGAGGCTAACAATGGCTCTACTTCTTCCTCATATAGACTTACGGAGTTTTATTGTTAAAGTTCTATTTTAATGGTGTAAAGCAGAATGATTTGAGCTTAGAATAACGCAGCCACATAACTGTATAAAGTTGTCGTTTGGTTGTTTGCAGAGCATGTTAGACATGGAAGTGCCCTGTTACCTCCCGAGGCTGGTGGCTGGGCTGAACGAGCAGCGCAAACGGGACTTTTTTTGTGACTGCAGTGTCCTTGTGGAGGGTCGGGTGTTCAAAGCCCACCGCAATGTCTTGTTTGCAGGCAGCGGCTACTTCCGAGCTCTTCTGGTGCACTACATACAGGTAAAGTGTGCGAGGGCCTATGGTTATTGTAATGGAAATTTTGAATGTACTTGTAGTGTTTTCACTTATGTTTATTGACATTCCCAGTGTTTCCCATTAATTAAGGAGACTATGCTGTCCCCTATGGTCTTCATTTGTGTCTCCATAGAAAAACGGATCAAATCAATATAACAGCTCAAGTTCATTCAGATTTGATGTAGACCGTTTGTGAACAGCAGTTTTCAGATCTTGCCACAGATTCTCTATTGGATTTTGGTCTGGACTTGGCTGGGCCATTCTAACACATTTTAAACCATTCCATTGTAGCTCTGGCTTTATGTTTTTCATAAACGGGTTTTATGAAACCTATTTATGAAACGGGATTTATGAAACAGGTTTTCTTTCACGATTTCCCTGTTGGGTGCCATCCATTTTACCACCATCTATGAACAGCTTCCCTGTCCCTGCTGAAGAAAAGCAGCCCCGCAATTGAATGTTACTCTTTCATAAATGTGGACAAAATGTGTAAAAGTTCCAGGGGTATGAACACTTTTGAAAGTAATGTTTTGATAATTGTTATCGGGACTGTATAGAATCAAAATCAGAATCAGAAAAGGTTTATTGCCATTTTCAATGAACTGAATTCACAAACATAGGAACTTGTTTTGGCATTAAGGTGCAACATAAAACACTGATCAATAATAAAGACAAAATATATGAAACATATATGAAATCAAAAAGGCATGAATTAGGAAACAGTTCACTATAGTATAAGATAAAAATAGACTTCCTATGTACACAAGAATGTACAGTTAAATGTACAGTTCTAGTGCAGAAAATGACAGTGCAGTGATTAGAAGGTGTTGAAGTGTCCATGAGTCCAACGGCAGAAGGAAAGAAACTGTGCAGTCAATGTACAGTTGACTTGCCTAATTAATATCAACTTCAGGTGTAGCCTTAGTCACAAACAAGTAATTATATTTAATCTGGTTTTTTTAATCAGTAGAGACAGAATATGACTTTTAAGCTCTAGTATAAACCTGTGGGAAACACTGAAATACTTATTTAGTGTCCGCAGCGTGCAACATTCTCTTCCTGGAGCCTGAAAATGATGAGGGACTGACGAGGAACTTGGATTTAAGGAAACGTAGAAAGATATATGCTAATTCTGTTGCAATTTAGAAGAAAGGAAATGTTCATTAGGTCAAAATAGTTTGTATAATTAATGAGTCCTTTTACTTTTTTTAAAGGACAACGGTCAGCGCCACTGCACCGCCTCATTAGACATAGTCACAGCGGACGCCTTTTCAATCATCCTGGACTTCATGTACTCGGGCCGCCTGAACCTACACAGAAACAATGTCATTGAGGTGATGTCCGCCGCCAGCTACCTCCAGATGACAGAGCTGGTGAACTTCTGTAAAGGCTATATCAACTCCTCTTTGGAAATATGCAACAAGGAAAGGGAAAGAAACGCGGGCAAGGAGCGCCAGTCAAAAGACAAATCCGATTCTCAAGCCGTGACAAACTCCACTGGCACAATAAACGATACAACTGAAAAAGAGGACAACGAAGGTGATCACAGCGCAAATCAAAGTGGGACCTCGGATAAAACACTTCCCACATTATCTAACAATAGCCCTGCCGGGTCCAGCCGAGAGGTTGACGGCAACTTCCATATTCAGGAAGATTTTAGAGAAGAAGGACACAAAGACAACGCTGATCAAACTAACCTCTCATCCTCCTCATCCTCTGCTATGACCCCTGAGCTTATAAATCCCAAGATAGAGTACGACCCTGATGAACCAGTGCTTATCGATTCTCCTGACCCTAAAATTATCGCGACATACTCTGCCCAGCCTCTTCACGGTCTTCCCAACAATAGACTCCTGCCCCCGTCGCCGTCCAACGAGCACTCTTCTTACAGTCCTACATTCAACGCCCGTCACTTGATAGAAATGCTGGCGAGAGGTGAAGGCCCCGTCCCCATTGTCGAGCGGGAGAGTTCGCGCTTCACCCCAGGGCTGGAGGGCGGCGCGGGAGGGAGCAGAATGGACGAAGGCTTGAGTTTCGTGGGATCGACAATGATGGAGACTCAGAGTGATTGGCTTGGAGAGGACACAGGTAAACATTAACAACTAGATAAAAGATTGTACTTTTGTTTTTAAATTCATGACTATCTGCTTTTGATGGTTGATAGAGAGAGAGAGATGCTGAGATAAAAGTTAATACAGCAGACCAAAAAAATTTAATGGAGCTGAGTGGACCATTAACATTTTTTAAAGAATAACTCAGATCAGATTTTAAGTCTTTACTTCGACGGAGTATAACAGCCGAGCCAAATATTTTTTTTTTTTTAAAAAGCGGAGCACTGGGAGAATAAAGTCGTAAATTAACGAGAATAAAGTTGTAGTCAAAATGGGGGCCTGGGGGACGTGCGTTGTGGACGGGTTCTGCAGAATTTGGGATCAGGGACTACACTCATAAACTATGTGTACTGGACTAATTTATAAACATGTGGAGACAAACAGTGTGCCGTTAGAGGATGTCTTAGTCCTCTGGGGAGCATGGAACATGGAACTGGATTTGTGTTCACTTTTTGTGTTGTTGGCGCTCACGCATGGCCATGTGAGCACTATATGTCTTTATTAGCTATAGTATCCCCTCATTGTAGTTATCAGCTTGGGCTGCATGGGTGTGTTAGGCTGTAGTTGTGTTACTCGGATGTCAGAGGCTTGTATGGATGATGTCGTGTGCGTAAAACATTGCTAACAAACATGAACACAATTGGTGCCATCCATCTTCTTACGCTAGAAAATTGGTGCATGCCCCAAAAATTATCACCACCAACCACCACAGTCCAGATGACTACAACTGAAACTGTTTCTACAATGGAACACTCCTGGACAAATGAGGGATTACACCGACAGGTTTCTAACTCTTTTAATTTCAAGGTAGAAATATCAGTTGGTTTGCTCCTTTCTGATTCTGAAAGAGTATTTTCCGTGCTCAAAACTGTACTTGAGTATGTAATCTGTAGGTAAAAAAAAAAATTGGGATTTAAGGTTAAGAAGTATAAATGCCCTTATACCAGGCTCTGCTAACATACACCTTTTAAGTGGTAGTGTTTTTTTATTTTCCAAAACCCTCCCAATTTGTCTTTTTTAAATTTTGTGCCCATAGGCTTTATTTACAGGAAAGTTGTGTGAAATGGAGATGAGCGTGAGAAGGGAGGACATACAGTAAATTCCGGAGTCAGGAATCGAATTCACGACGGGTGCACTTGCAGCCCGACATACATGTGCTGAGCCTTAACCACTCAACCACTCATATTTTGTGATATTGAGTTAACCTCCTAGGATCTGGTGTTTTGGGTTGTCTAGACAACAGTACTTTTTTTTTTTTTTTTCTCTCTGCAAAGTTCTGGTGTCCACATTTGAGGTCATTATACGCAATTTAGTGGTGACAGAATAGTAAACATAGTTTGGATTCAAGATGGCTACCAACACACCTGGAAGTTCAGACGTCCACTCCAGATACAAACTCGCCATGGTAAAAAAAAAAAAAATCAATCAAATTTCATAGCTAATTCTTATTCAGATCTGTATAAAAGTGTTCAGTGTCTACTAGGGAAGTCAAATTTTACAAAACTTAGTCAAATTAACAAGTGGCACTCTGCTAAATATGCTGTCCACAAATATGGACAGCAGGAATTTTGTTGAAAATGTTCATCCATCCATCCATCCATCTTCTTCGCTTTATCCGGGGCCGGGTCCCGGGGGCAGCAGTCTAAGCAGGGACTCCCAGACTTCCTTTTCCCCAGACACTCCTCCAACTCCTCCGGGGGGATCCCGAGGCGTTCCCAGGCCAGCCGAGAGACATAGTCCCTCAGCGTGTCCTGGGTCTTCCCCGGGCCTCTCCCGGTGGACATGCCCGAAACACTCCCTAGGAGGGTCCAGGAGGCATCCGAACAGATGCCCGAGCCACCTCAGCTGGCTCCTCTCACGTGGAGGAGCAGCGGCTCTACTCCGAGCTCCTCCCGTGTGACTGAGCTCCTCACCCTATCTCTAAGGGAGCGCCCAGCCACCCTGCGGAGGAAACTCATTTTGACCGCTTGTATCCGCGATCTTGTCCTTTCGGTCACTACCCAAAGCTCATGACCACGGTGAGGGTAGGAACGTAGATTGACCGGTAAATCGAGAGCTTTGTTCTTTCGACTCAGCTCCTTCTTCCCACAACGGTCCGATGCAGCGACCGCATCACTGCAGACGCTGCACCGATCCGCCTGTCAATCTCACGCTCCATCCTTCCCTCACTCGTGAACAAGATCCGGAGATACTTAAACTCCTCCACTTGGGGCAAGGACTCCCACCCACCTGGAGAGGGCAAGCCACCTTTTTCCGGTCGAGAACCATGGCCTCAGATTTGGAGGTGCTGATTCTCATCCGCTGTGCTTCACACTCGGCTGCAAACCGTCCCAGTGCATGTTGCAGGTCCAGGTTATGGAGCCATCAGGACAACATCATCTGCAAACAGCAGAGATGAGATCCTGTGCTCTCCAAACCGGACCCCTCCGTCCCTGACTGCGCCTAGAAATTCTGTCCATAAAAACAATGAACAGAACCGGTGACAAAGGGCAGCCCTGGCAGAGTCCAACACGCACTGGGAACAGTTCTGACTTACTGCCGGCAATGCGAACACAGCTCCTGCTCCGGTCATACAGGGACCGGACAGCCCTGAGCAAAGGGCCCGGACCCCGTACTCCCGCAGCACCCCCAAAGGGCACACCGTCGGACACGGTCGAAAGCCTTCTCCAGATCCACAAAGCACATGTGGACTGGTTGGGCAAACTTGAACACTCGAGCACCCGATGGAGAGTATAGAGCTGGTCCAGTGTTCCACGACCAGGACGAAAACCACTCTGCTCCTCCTGAATCCGAGGTTCGACTATCGGTCGGATTCTCCTTTCCTAATATGCTAATATGAAAATGTTCATATTAGCATAAATGTTAGCAACAAAATATGAGAATTAAACAAATGTACATCGATTTTTTTTTTTATTTAGTTTTTTTTCTCCTGATGTGTATTTTCAGAGTGCTTATCCCTGTCATAAGCAAGGGAGTTACTTGAGTCATTTGATGGAAACAACTCTGAGGTGGAAGAGTTATCAGACATCGATGATCATGTGAGGGATCCTGAATATCAACCTCACGACAGGAGCAAAGGAGCAGTGAGGAGGACAGTAGTGGGTGTGAGGACCCCATTCCACAGCCCTTTAAGCTGATCGTGCTAGATCGTCTGTCTCAGACTCTTCATCCTAATACACGTGTTTACCGTGATCGGTTCTTCACATCCATCCAAAGTGTGGAACACATGATGAAGAAGCAGATGTATGTAACTGGTACAGTTGGAAAGAATAAGGTCACTTCTGCAGTGGAGAAGCTGCCAACTGACAAAAAAATGAAAAAGGATGGAAGAGGTACCTCAGCACAAGTTACCACTGAGGATGGAAAGATTTGTGTTTTCTAAAATGGTATGACAACAAACCAGTACTGATGAAATCTGTTGTTCATGATGGAGAGCCAGAAGACACCTGCAAGAGATGGGACAAGAAACTGAATACAATTCCAAGATGGGTGGAGTTGACCTCGTTGATAGAATGATTAGTTACTATCGCATGAGTGGCCATATAAAAAAAAAAATGGACAGTGCGGATGATAATGCACTTTACGAATTTGGCTTTAGCCAACAGCTGGCTGCAGTACTGCAAATACCGCACTGCATGTTGCATACCAAAGAACATCATGCAGCTCCTTGAATTTCGTATGGAAGTGGCATTGGCACAGCATGACAATGAGAACGCTGACTTTTCAGAACATGATCCAGACATTTTAGTCCAGGGAAAAAGGCGTCCAGTCAAGGCAGTGCCCCATGTTTCAGTCCGCAGGAAGGCTAATTCACATCTGCCAGAGATGGTAAACCTGAAGAATGCAGCGCGTTGCAGAGCAAAAGGCTGCTCAGGGAAAACTCGAGTGCAGTTTGTTACATGCAAGGTGTTTCTCTGCTTACAGGGAGAGCGCAACTGTTACATAGCCTTCCACACATAGGTGAACAGTTTAGAACAGCAAAAATGCAAAAAATTTCAATTTAGAATATTTTAAAGAGTTTGGAATGTTCTGAATGTTTTGTTTTACTTTGTTAAAGGAATACATCTTCCTGCACCTGTTAGCAGCACATCAAATTAGCCACATTATTCCAAGAGGCACAGTTGTTTTCTCATGTTTTTACACCGGAAAAATTTTGCAGTGTTCCGGAACTAAATAAATAGTTTTTGCAAATCCTTATTCAATTGTGACTTTATTGTGTTCTATCAAAATGATTGAAACAAAGAGAATGTCCTCATATGTGCAAATCCTTTTTCTCAGAAACTACATCATGTAAAAAGATAATTCTTTGTTTTTACACTCATCCGGTCCCAATGTTTATTAACTTTTTTTTTTTGCCGTAGGAGAAAAAAAAGAGGAGAGGAGAGGAAAATGTGAAATAGGGGTGAGAGAGAAGGGAGGACATGCAGTAAATGTCAGAGTCGGGATTCGAACTCACGATACTGCAGACATCAATATATTTTTTATTGAAGCACCCCACAATACAATGGCTGCAATTTTGGCTGACCTAATTGTGCCATCACATTTTGCTATTTTACTATAACCTTATGTTTGTCATTTATTTCCCTACTTGTGTGTTCATATTTGGTGAATAAATCATTGCAGTCCCTCACACATCATTTTCTTTCTCTCGCTGCAGGTGATAGCCTGGTAGTGCAGGTGAAACTCCATAAGTGCCCATTTTGTCCATACACGTCCAAACAAAAGGGGATTTTGAAGAGGCACATCCGCAGTCACACTGGAGAGCGTCCGTTTCCCTGTCCGCTCTGTGGTAAAAGGTTCACAAGACAGGAACATCTACGGAGTCATGCTTTCAGTGTAAGAAGAACTCACTAATACCAGATCAACCTCTATTTTTCCTTATCTTAAGCTCTCACACATTATTTACAGTCTAAATATGAGAACAAAATAAGATCAATTTCTCTAACTTTTGTTTTATTTTACTATTCTCTACTGGCAGGTTCACAAAGACTGCTGGCCCGTGTCCTGCAAAAGTTGTAGAAGGACATTCACTGGATCTGCTGTGACTTCAGGCCTGAAGCGCTATGGCCTCTGTGACGGCTGCAACTGTGTGACCACCACAAATCAAGACTCTGGTCAATCTGTGAGCCATGCAGAGGCAGGGGAGCGCTCAGACGGGGGCACTGACTGGTCCAGTTTTATGGACGATGTGGAGGAGGTGGAGGTGGGCCGAGTGGAGGACATGGTGGACCGGCAGCTTGCTGTGGTCTGTTCAGATGTTGGTCCTGTGTAATGCAAGGATATCAATGATGTATTGTTTTGTGCATAAGATAATGATTTCTACACATTCCGTCTTGTGGATTGGATTTACCATATTGTGTTTTTTTGTATGAATGTATTTGTAATCAGTTTGTGAGACACTCTAAATTATTGATTTGTAGGTGTTCTTTTCCACTGTAAATGAATACATAACTATTTATTAATTATCACTGTCTGATTTATTTTCACTTATTTGCTATTTATTTAATGAAACCAGGCCAGGCTAGAATAAGCTGTAATGGGGCATCATCCATTGGTCCATAATGACAAGCACCATCTATAAAACGGTCAAAATAAAATAAAAAACATTTGAAATGACATTTCATTAAGAATTAAAAATCGATCTTTCACAACGTCAGTTCAAGAAAATTCACTTTACTGTAATTTAACTCCAACACACAAGACTATACTTTTAATCACGTGACTTTTGTGATGACACGTGACATGCAGCGCCACAGTGAAGTAGGAAGTAGCAAGTGAATGAACTCGTGATCTCGCATGATTTTTGTCTGGATCAGTAACATTTACTATACGTTTTAACTTTGGAACGCAAATGTAATCACACGAAGGAGGAAATCCAAGCATGTTTTTCGCCATCCTGCTCCTCTTTGTCTACGGTGCCGTGGCGGCCGAGGCTCGGTACTCCGCAGACTGGACCAGCCTGGACGCCAGACCTCTGCCCGCATGGTATGATGAAGCCAAGCTGGGTATCTTTGTCCACTGGGGAGTGTTTAGTGTTCCTGCTTTCGAGAGTGAGTGGTTCTGGTGGCACTGGCAGGGACAGCAGCCTCCGGATCCAAAGTGTGTGAGCTTTATGTCCAAGAACTACTCCCCGGGATTCAGCTACCCCGAGTTTGCGCCTCAGTTTCACGCACAGTTCTTTGACCCTGGTCAGTGGGCGGACATATTCAAGGCATCTGGTGCAAAGTGGGTGGATATGTCTATTTCTATATAGCGCAGACTCTACTTCCATATTCAAGTGAAGTCACATGCTATTCTTTATGTCGTGACTGGACAGGTATGTGGTTCTCACCTCCAAACACCACGAAGGCTTCACTACCTGGGGGTCCCCTTTCTCCTGGAACTGGAACTCTGTGGACACCGGGCCTCACAGAGACTTGGTGGGAGACCTGGGGGAGGCAGTTCGAAACAGGTAAGAACTCTGGGGTTTAATTCTGTCATTGTATATTCCTACAATAAACATTTGTTCTGTAGATCCCTTCACTATGGATTGTACAACTCCCTGTATGAGTGGTTCAACCCACTTTATCTGAATGACAAGAAAAACGGCTTCAAGACGCAGGAGTTTGTTGTAAATAAGCTTCTCCCAGAGATGTACAACCTGGTTGTGAGGTTTGTTGTGCCTAGAAACCATTATAAATAAAGATTATGAATAACTTATGTCTTCTGCTGGTGAAAGTCTAATTTTCTTTATCCCACAGGTACAAACCAGAAGTGATCTGGTCTGATGGGGACTGGGAGGCTCCGGACACATACTGGAACTCCACTGCGTTCTTAGCTTGGCTCTACAATGACAGTCCAGTCAAAGTATGAGGACACACTGGCAATAACTGGTTAAATCAGGGTATATTCTTTAATCACTTATTGTTTTAGGACACAGTTGTGACCAATGACAGATGGGGAGCAGGCTGTGCCTGTAAACATGGAGGTTACTATAACTGTGAGGATAAGTACACTCCAGGCCAGCTGCCCAAACACAAATGGGAGAAGTGCACCTCTGTGGACATGAACTCATGGGGTTACCGGAGAAACATGAAGCTCAATGAACTGATGGACTTACCCACAATCATAAAGGTATGTAGAACATTTGCATTTATTTGGTTTAACAACAGAATAAAAAAATGAACATGGTAATGTTCTTGACTGATACAAATATTGAGTATAAACCATAATGATGTTGGCTTTTGAAAAAAAAAATATTACAGGACCTGGTTCAGACTGTGGCTCTGGGTGGAAACTACCTGCTGAATATAGGTCCCACTGCAGACGGGACCATCCCCCCTGTGTTTGAGGAGAGGCTCAGAGGGGTTGGCGCCTGGATACAAACCAATGGAGAAGCCATCTATGCTTCTAAACCCTGGAGGGTCCAGTATGAGAATTCTACTCTACCAGTCTGGTAAAACTTCTGTATTGGCCTCATTAGAATCTCTAATTTACTTTGATTAAAAATAATCTTGCCAATAAAACCACCCTATATTGTTAGTTGAGGAAAGCTAAAGAATAGACTGAAATGCTACTGGATTCAGATTATCATTGTTTTTTTAAGGTTTACATCTAAAGATTCCAGTGTGTATGCAATTGTGACAATCAAGCCTCCTAAGTCTATTGTGCAACTGTTGGCACCCAAAACCTCAGCGAAGACCAAGGTACTGCAAATGACTACTGTTATTACTTGGTAAATGATACATAGACCAGTGTATAACTCAGCTCTCGGTTGTCCAGGTGACTCTCCTTGGGAATCCTAAACCTCTGTCATGGTCTCCTCTGCTCCCTGACTCTGGCCTCACTGTCCTCCTCCCTGAGCTCCCAGACAGTGCGGGACAGGCCTGGACTCTCAAACTTGAAGGTGTTCAGTAGAGGTTTGACGATATAAACCCTAGAACTCAGGTTTAAATTCTTAAACAAAAAAACAAACATTGCACTTTTTGGTATAAGAGAATAAATGTTTAAGAATTCTATAACACTATTTTATATGCATTATTGTATGTAATAGAGGTTCAATGTTCTGATCTACAATATGTATAATGATGAAGGGGATTGGTAAGAGTTATGACTGAAATGCGCACTGCTTAATTCAGATAAAATATATTTTTTAAATCAATGACTTTTTATTTTTTAAATGGGTAAATAAATTGAAAGTTAAAGTAATACATTTGCAGTGTTGTTATAGTGTATATAACCATGTATATAGACCTGGAGTAGAATGTGATTGAGGCTGGGTATGTTATAAAGCAGGTGATGCATGGGGAAAAGATAAACAAAAAACACAGACCATCTCATTAACTCGCTAAAATAGCTTTATAATAATCATTATAATAGTAATAATAATATTAACCATTAGAAAATGTTTGAACAACATTGACAGTGTTACATTCTGTGTTAGGGTAAACCACATCACAGTGTGCCATCTCTCTGGGCTTTAGCGACACATCCAAGCCAATAAATCATACAAGGAGTTTTTATATGTACAAAATGAGCACAACAAACACAGTGCAGCATGTCGACTCTCTTACATCGTGCACCGTGTGTCCACTGTGGAGCCGCACACACAGTTGTTCAGATCTATGGCATCACTATTGCTATGTGCTCCACTCAACTCAAAATAACAAATGCATTTTATGTACAGTATGTGTCTTGGCACTGAGTAAAACAACTCAAAGGAAGGCTGAGCTTAAGTTGGAACAAACCCGTCTAAAATCAAGGTGTTAAGTGAGAGAGAGCACGGAGAAGTGAACTTGAGGGCTAGTCTGGAGATGCTACATTAAAGAGTAGAACACCACAGAGGAGAGTTTGTTCTGCTCACAGACACCGCCATGAGTTTGATGTTCATGTCCTGTTTTCATAGCCTTCTCATCAGACTGTCCATGGCTCATCCAAAAGTTTCCATAGTTTCCAGAAGAAGAATGTTTTATCCACCTTTTTAAATAGCAGCAATGCATAACCCAACAACTGTCCCTTCAATGTAGAATAATGTCAACCCATAGCTAGAACTGACAACACTTAAAACCCACCAGAGTGATGGCAATACATAATGATTTCAACCATAATAATAACTGTATAGTAATAACAATTATGTATTAGTGAGAAGAGAAATGTCCAGGTATTTACACACTTGTAAACATGAAGGTGGCAGGGCTGTTGTAATTACACAGTAATCAGTTGTCTCTGATCCACAGGTTTAACCTTTTTCACTGTAAAAAATCTGGTGCACTGTCTTCACTGTAAAAACCTTACAGTACAACTACATGAGACTGCAGTGCGACAGGCTCACTGAACTTCTACTTCTACAAGGACTAGTCTAATTAAATTGAATTAAAATGTGGAAAAGTCAAAAGGGTTATGCTTAGGAATTTTCATAAAATATCTGCAACTTGAGCGGTAGAGAAGGTCAACATTAATCTTAAATTAATAAAAATATCAATATCAATTCCAGCAAAAACGGTTTGTGAAACTCATTATATAAATCCAGTGCACACAATGAAATATTTTAAATATGTGTTTTATTTATAAAGGTGGCTCACAGATATTTAAAATGCAAGTAATATAATTTTTTTTAAATGACATATGACATTGGCCTATAATTATTATAATCACACAAGAAATAAGTTTATGGTAGCTCAATCTTAGTGTACTGAATGTATATAACTATGTGTTTCACATTATAGAATTGAACAGTATGGTCATTTTTGGCCTAAATAAATCCAAACATTTTGACATTTTTGAGTGTCTGAAAATAAAAAGCAATACACACTGAAATAATTTATTTTGTTGTAAAAAATCATATATACTTGTAGAGCAAATCTATTTACTATGTTTTAATAAATACATCATTATATTTATACAGTTAGTAGACACATCAATTGGCTACATTGCACCTTTGATCATACATTGACTGTTTCTCTAGAAATGGCTCCTACATAAGATCTGTGCTTGAATGTAATGTGAGCGCGCCCTCTAGTGGAAGGCTACCACTTGCCCAGGGTTTGGTTGCGTGGTGTTGGACATTCCCCTGAGGACAGAGGCCTATAATAGGAGCTGGACTCACTACTGCTAGAAAAGTGAGGTACACAGAAGAAGTCCATTTCGCAGATAGGTGTGGACGACGCTGTGGGCCCAAATGTTTCAACATTATTAATGAAGGAAAAACCACTACACGGTCCTGGCATTTTCCAATTGGTGTTTCCGGTCAATATTGGCCAAGAAAGCATCCTATTGACTCAAAATGGAGGAGGTGAAGAAGTCTAGAGTCCTTCACAGTGAATAACAGTACAACAGCATGTCTTTGTGCTTTGATTGTTGAGGGCAGCCACCAATGAGATGCCAGAAAAAGAAATACAATTAATTATGTCAAGGATGCTTAGCAACACCCTGTTGCTTTGAATGAATTGGGCGTGACGTCAATAGTCCAGTTTCTGATTGCTGTTTGAAGGTCTGAAGTCCTCATTGAATACAAAGACTCTTTGAATATCTGTAGAATTTCTATATATTTTTTTTCAATCTCACAAAAATACAAAGCTTCCCTTTTTTAAATGAAACATTTCTAAGGGAAATCCTCAAAAAACATGCAATGATAATTTATGCCAGTCTGACTATTGCACATGGGAGTGAGGGAGACTGCTATGGTTATGTCAGATATAATAAAAACATTTTAGTTAACAATATTTTCATACAATTTTCCATATGTACATTTCTTTCTATAGTGTAAACTGAAACCTCCAGCTGGTTAGGCACATGTAGTTGGTTCTAAAGAAGGATAGAAGAGGTTATAGTTACAGAACCAGACAGTCTCGTATAGTAGGCCTAGGGAGAAACATACTTGGCAAACCCTGCTCTTTTGCCAAAAGTACCCTGTGACCCAATGCATCATAAACCTAAAAGAAATCCACTATTAACTGCTTTCAGGATATGCCACACAGTTGTAGAATTACACAAGGCTATTAGAATCTATATCATAATATTTCACATTTGATATATGATTTTTGTACATATTGTACTAATCTAAAAATTATTTTATAAAATATACATCTGCCAGTAAAATATCCCATTTTCCAACACGTTTCAAATCTTAGAAAAAGAAAAGAATCATGCTAAACATTTCCTCCTTAATCTCTTAGAAATGGCTAATTTGAGACTATTTTAGTTACTGCCCCACATTGCACACACACATGTACACACATAATCCTATAATAATACTTCATTTAGAAATAACCTCCTCTCAAAAGCTTGGAAAATCATGCTACACGTTTTGTTGTTGAAAAATACAATTAAGTGATGTAAGGAAGAAATAAAATAAAACACCAATACAATGCAACACTAAAACAGAAAAAACAGTGTATTGTTGTCAATCTTTAGGCATCACATCAATATGAACTATGCCACCAGTGTCTTGCTGTAGCTGCAAATAGACTGTATGAGCCTAGGACATTATCATATGGCACAAATGCAATGGTTATTTTTCTCTCAAGGATTCTTGTTCCAGAAACAAACATCTCTTTTTGGTAAGGATTTACATGAACACATAAGCCTAATGGCTTAGTGATGGTCTGCTTTTCTATTACAGTCTATCGAACAGTTACAGTAAGATGTCTACAGTGAATGAATGAATTACTGTAGACAACCGTTTCCTCATTGCTATAAATTGGCTATAGATTCTCAAAAAAGCTATTAGGTAAAGCAGTATTCAAGTGGGTGAAATCATTTTAACAAAGGCATTCTCTCCTTTCACTAGGCTTTATAATTCTACAAACATATGATAGAAAAAGTATTGAGTCAAACAATGTTAATGGGTGTTTTGTCTTCTTCACTCATGGCTGTTTAGCAGGCTGTGTAGATTCCTGACTGAGGAGGACCCTATTTGGAACCACGCCAGACAGTCTGGGTCCTTCAATGACCACTAGGTGGCACAAAAGTATCACAGTGAAATAGGGGGATCTTAGGTTATGTCCTGAAAAGTCACTGCAATATTATCCTCACCTTGGAACACTGAAACTTCTAAAAGACTACATAAAAACCAAAGGGCTGTGGCTTGTCTCTCGAGCTGTCAAGGCTGTGATGCTACACTGAGAAGCTTTTGGCAAACAAGAGTGTGCACACTATGTACAAACAGCACTGGCACATTCAAACGCCCCACTGCTGCAGAGAGGGACAGTCTGAGATACTGATGACAGGGGAAACAAGCTCCATTTGTGAGAATGATGCCCCGTGGACAGCTGGAACCAGGAGGAGAGGTGCCAGGTGTGGAGCAGGCAGACCAGGCGCGTCAGTGTTCTTTGGGGAGTCTGCCTGCTCTGACTTTATGGAAATCTGTCACAAATTCATCCATATGTAATTGTCTGTTGTGAAATCAAAACAAATATCAAGTTCTTCAAATGGAACTCAGTGACCCATACAAGAAGCGATGGTCATCTTTTACCTAGAGGTTTTGTGCCTTTTAAGCCCTTTATTTTCAGTAATGGAGTTCTAGGTGCACGCATAGACATGCTACCACAATGCTGACTACTGTTGTACAAAAGTGGACTGCTTGGGTGGTTTTGTCAGCAAGATGATTGAAGAAAAAATGTGGCTACACCTCTTTTAACAAGATTTCTAATACTAAAATGGCTGCCATTATTTTTGTTGCCTCTTTGAACACCATACAATAGAACTGCATTGCATCTCAAGTCACATACTTCTGCTCATATTCCAAACACACAAACCCTGTAATGTAGGCTTGTATATGGTTCTGATCTGCTAACATTTGCGAACAAGAAAGTATGCCCGTTTAAACACAATTCCAGTAAATTGTGCTCAAACCAGAATGGAGTGCAGAAGCTATTATTGCTCCTTGACACCATTTTTACACTTTAAACAAAAAAACCTGCCAAAGTTGAACCTTCTGTTGGCATTTGGGTTCAATACGTGGACTCACTATAATGATATTGTTATATAAACTACATTTTAATCTCGTCCTCCATCTCCACTTGACACCACAGATTAATAATCCCAACCAACAGTGCATAGAAGTATATGAGGTGAGAGGCAGTTCTCCAACCAGACTGTAAAAGGGATTGGCTCATAGATGAAACCTGCAGAGATTAGAGTTAAACTGCAAAAAAGGTATTTCTATATTTGCTAAATCACATAAATCCAGAACATTGATATTTTCATTTACTAACCAAGATTATTTTACGTACTTCAACACTCTACAAGTGTCAATATATTTCAATGTAAACTAATTATTCAAATAAACATCTAAAGTGATTTTAACATTTGTGGATATTCCTTTTTTGCAGAGTCAGTGCCTAACCCCTATTGTGTAGTACTAGTGTTGTGTTCAGAGACGTGTCTGGGCTTCGGGGATGTAGATCTCGATGCTGTCACTGGCGCTCTCCGTGGCCGAGTTCTGCCTGAAGGACGCCGTGCGCTTGGTCTGCAGCAGCCTCCTCCGCGCCTCTGTCCGACTGCGGTCCCCCAGCTCCAGAGACTTCTCCCTCATGGGTAGAGTGTGTCCTCCTCCCATGCGGGGCACCACCAGACCACCGGGCCCAACACCAACTCCACTGCCATCGCCAATGCTGTCAGCCCGCAAGCTGCCACTCACGCCCCCTGCTGGCTTCTTTGGTAAGGGAGGAGGAGGCTTCTTGTCCTCCTGGTCCATTCGTAACATGAAAGGGATTTATCGAACAAAACAGCAACCAAGGAGAAATGACGGAGAAATCATATCAGGAAAGAACGGGTAAAACCAAAGAAACCCACGACATTTATGCAACACATTGGGTGACATGGGAAGGGGAGTAACGGTAAAGCAAAAATGAAGAGAAAAAGACACAAATAAGTTAGTTTTTCATTTAAAATATTTCAAAATATTATACACATATAAAAAAATACATTCTTTGCACCAATCCAAAGACTGGATAAATACAAATGTTTGGTACTGAAAGTTAATGGCTGTTAAATGACATCTATGAAGGACTAAACCAGAAGTCTACGACCATTTTGCAGTCATTGGTTTTGTTATGGTAACTCCAGAAGGCAATTTCTCTTTTCAGTCTTTACACAGTTATAGACAGTATGTTGACACTTTTTTAAAACAGCTCTAGGGCCTTCTGCTTCAGTTCGTCTTTGCATTCTGTCTGTTGAGTGCCCGCAGAGGCCTCGGGGGGAGCATGGCCATCTGTGCCACCCTCTTACACACTGCCATCTTAGTTCGGGGCATGCGCTGGAGGGGGGCCAGGGCAGTGTGGGAGGTGTCCGAAGATCTCACCTTCTTTTCAGGTGGAAGCCTCCAGCCCGAGTCCTTCAGCCTCTGGAGGTCCTGAAACTTGACTCTAACGTCTTCGATGTTGATCTGCAGAAGGTCCCAGAAGCTGGCCAGGTCCTGAGACGTGGGCTGGGGGTAGGCTGAAGGGTCCTGCAAGGGCACATTGTAGATAAGAAAAGGTAAACCTGAATAAGCTTAACATTATGACCACATGATGACCCATTTTGTCCTCAAACTTTACGTTTGAAAAAACGTAAAAAAAATCGATTTGAAACTTCTCTTGTATGTTTTTCAGCATGTAATATTTTTGTATACATTTAAGGAATTTTGCATGTAAAAATGGCTAGTATATCAATTTGAAAAATAGATAGCGCCAGGGGGGATTTTAGATACTTATTTAGTATTTGAGGAAACTACATTTGGCCGAATTTATTTTTGAGCAGGCTCCATCTACAGCCAATGGGCCCATAGTTTTTTGCCAACGGATCTCTTGCATTTTTTTAAGTTAAATTTTAAAGAAATCAGGCTTGGAATGAAATCCAAAAAATCCTATATTGTTAAGTACAAGATTGTAACTTTTGGTAACTGGCTGATCTTTATGTCATGTATGGGAGAAAAATGAATTTGAAAAAAAAACGGTCTTTGAATTTACAGTGTCCCATAAGCAATCTATGAATGCAAGTGGGTTAAATTAATTAATAAACCTTCTTCAGGTGCAGATTGGAAATTGTTCTTGTTTGTTAAAGCTTATATATGTTGAGAGAGTGTAAACAAAAAAACTGCCTGTAATGTCTCCTCTTCAGTGGCGTGTTCAGGGCAATCAAGGCAAGCAGTGATTGACCAGTAAGATCTAAAATGACCTATTAACTATATTTAAATTGTTCTGAAATATATCTAAATAAGCCAGTTCTCCCATCATTTCTGCTGCTGAAGTCACGGTGTCTTTTAGTGGCCTCTACAGGCCGCTGGGTATTACTGCGCAGTAAGCATGATTCTTATTTTCCCACAGTGGCTCAGTCTGTGACCGTGTTCAGAGCCCGTTCCTGTTCCACTCTCTATCATGAGCTTTTAGAACCAGAGCAGAAAGCAGCTTGTTTTACAGGCCTGCGCATGCACTCTGAGGACCACCCTACCTCAAACCCATAGATCTATGCTCAAATCACACTGAATAAATCTGTGTGGGAATCGTTGCAGGTTTTTCCCTAACTGAGCATGTGCAGAGGAGAACCGAGCAATAGCAGCGCCAAGTTTCAATAAACAGACTTAAAAACTATCTTTATAGACAAGTCTTTGTTTGCAGCTAAGGCTCTGTTCATGTTTCTAATGATTAGACCTTAGTTAGAAATACAGGCAGTATTTTAATAACATAGAGCGCTAATCTGTGTAATGAACTTATCGGTGAAGTGAGACTATTTACTCCATTCAGCAATCTTTACAGGTACAATGAGGAAAATAAGTATTTGAACACCCTGTGATTTTTCAGAAATTATGGAGCGATCTGATACTTTCATCATCGGTGCATTTCCACTGTGGAAGACAAAATCTCAAAACATAAATCCAGAAATCACATTGTATGATTTTTGTTATTATTGTTATTGCTGCTGTATGGGAATTTAGCTCAGTAGAATAGGCGTTCACCTTTCATCCTGGAGACCGGGGTTTAAAACTCATTTTAGCATGTTAGATTTTTTCACTTTAGTGCACACACAAATGTTATCCACTAAATATTGATTAACACCCCAAGTCTGCATGCCCATCCATTAAAGTCACAGCACGCTACTGCTCCTCTTAAAATGAGAAAAAGACATTTGACATTGTATTCTTTAGCCAAACAACTAGGTATCAAAACTACAGTACTTCCCAATAGCTCCCAGCAAGGCAGGATTCTAGGCAGGAATATCCCCATGGCTCAAATCACTGAAGAGTTATTGCTCATTCTGCTGAAAAGGTTAGCATGGTGGTCACAGCCCATAACACAGAATAATAGGTCAAGAATAATTTGCTGGATATGTGTACTGCAGAGAATACTCTCAAAATAAACCTGGATTTGATGTCTTCACAGCTGCATATTATGCTGGTCCTAACAGATACAGAGCATATGACCACCAATAACAGCCAAGAGTTTACAAGGTGTGATATTGTAGATGGCACTGTATGCTTAGGCGTGATGACAGCCTCAAAGGTTTTATGATCTTGCTGTATTGTCATTCCACAATGTATCAGAACATATTTTTTCCCATCAGGTTAATAGGGGCAATGGAATGTAAGTAATGTTTATTGTTAAGATTTGTGTTCAAACATACCACACTCTGTTGGCACAGTCGGAAGAACTGCTGCACTTTCTGATTCATGAGCATCTGGGTGCTGCCAATAGCGTTGCGAATCAGCTCGAGAACTATTAAAGCATGACAGGAAAAAGCATTAGCAGAGAGCAGTGTATTCAGAGGACATCCAAAGTTAATTTTATATTGTCTTAAATAAAGATCTAAATAAAGAGTGATGAGTAAAACTGGTAAAGAACACATATTTCTGTAGACAACTAAACTGAAATTACAATTATTATTATTATTACTATTATTCTTCCTGGGGTATTAAGCTAAAAAATGCTAAAGCCATTTCTATTATACTGTACATTTAAAATACCAATTACATTTAAGATTTTACTAAAACTTTTGTCTAGTTTTCCCTAGACAATAGTAGTCAGGTTAATAATTCTACTTCCTGGTTGGACATGAGCAGAAGATGTGACATACGCAGCACTAATTCCATAACTGTTACCTTGCAACCAGAATGTAAACAAGGGCCAAAGCTAGTCTAATGCTGCGTTCCATTTGTCCTCGGAGGTCTGAACTCGGACCTTGTAGAGTCTGGTCAATTTCATATGTCAGAGAAGATCCATGAAGCAGCAAAACGTATACTTTTTTGGTAAACATAAGCTGTATTTCCACCTGCCCTTCTAAACTCTTTTCTGTTTCCATAAGCCCATCTTCACAGGTGCCATACCCATTACTTGGCCATGCATGCAGTAAAAATACCACTAGTTACTGATTGGTCAGAGTACATGGATACAGTCAAATCTACAGAAGAATGCACACAGAAGCAAACCAAGGAAAACAACATGAATCTTAGCTAAAACAAAAAAACTATGACTTAAAGTAAACTAAAATGATTTCTCTGGTCACATGTCTTATCACTCACCCTCTTCTGGCAGCTCGTTCTCCTCCGCCTCTCTCTCCATGTTGGAGCACCAGCCCTCCATCCTCTCCACTTCGGTCTGCAGCAGGCGTAAGAAGAACTCCCCGTCCCTCATGCAGGGGGAGGCGCGGCCCGAGTCAGGCAGGCTCCGGGGCCCCTCCAGAGAAGGTGTCCCGGCCCAGGCGCGCTCAGACGTGATGGGGAGCGGCGAGTGTGAGCGAGGAGGCAAGTGCGGGTGCTGGTGAGGTCTGCTGTTGGTCGGACAGGCCTCGGTGGTGTAGCCACTTTGGATGAAGTCCTGGTACAGCAGAAAACGATTGTGATACAGAAAGCGATGCATTTGACATTATAATAAGCAGGCGTGGAAAGTAACTAATTACAAGTACTCACATTACTAATTGAGTACAAAAAATGTTTAGTTTAAAAAAAAATTTAATTCACGCCACGGTTGTATCGCGGCTGTATATCTGCTTCTTTCCACAGCTACAAACACTCAGAACATATTGCGCCTGCTCTGTTTGACCAGAATATGCAAATTGGTGTTTCAAATGTCCAAATTCAATTAAACTATTTCATTTTAAAAATGTTGTGTAACCCTTAAATCTTGATCTCACCAGTCTCTGAAGGCTGTGAGTATGGTGGGTTACAGTAGAAGATGTAAATGTTATGTGTTTTTCTGCTGTCCTCCTTGCTAAAATATACCAACACAGCAGGACAGTGTTTAGCAGCGTCTTTCTTTATTTTTCATGTGTGCACTCTTCCTGTGCGCTCATCAAATGCGCTGTACTGAAACAAACTCAAATAGGAACCATATATGGCAGGATAAATGAATGTACTGTATGTACCCAAAATAAAATAAGTACAACACAATATGAACAAATCTTCAAAGTAATATGAAAATACAAATTCCCTAAATGCATGTAAATAAAATAAAAATTATGTTAAATAAAATCATACAGTGCAGTTGATATATATATATACAATATTGATTCAAAATGCAACTAAAATTGCATTAAAAAGTAACTAGTACTGGTACTCTGAGTAATATTTTCATGTCTACTTTTTTTGTGCAGTTTTGGCAGCTGTAGTTGTACTTGTAATTCAGTAAATTTTTAACCATGTAAATGTAGTTTTACTTGAGTACAAATTTGCAGTACTTTTTTTTTACCACTGATAATCAGTCAAATGTCACAATTAGGGGCTGTCAAAAGTACTGAAAATCAAAATCCGATATGAATTGATACTAAAATTAGTCAATAATAATCGTTAGATTTTTTTTTTTAGGATCTTGAACTTTATCAGAACTAGTATAAGAATAAAGAAAGTACTATAAGTATTAAGTATCAAGCCAATTCCGTAATATCAAAATTAAGTTTCCTGACAAAACCATACTTACACTTACTCAATTCAATTTACTCTGTGACTGTAACCGGAATTGTTCTCAACATTTGACCCATTGATTAATGCCACAGACAAAGTATCCCAGTTTCTTTATTTTAAGCGAACCCTAACGACCGTGTCAGCCACTCACAGAAAACCAAACCTTCCCAATACAACTACTATAAGTGGTATTTTAAAGGATTTAGATTTTTAAATCCATAAACATGACCTATATGTGTCCCCAGATATATAATATTAACAAAATATAAATCAAATGTAAATTTTACTGATAAAACTAGAAATATATATTTTCTTTTTCTGGCCCAAAGGCTTTATTTGACTGGACAGCTGTAGAGCTTTTAATGTGCTATAATAACACTTTTTAGTTAATAATATTATTTTTTGTTTTTGTTTTTAAACGTTTTTTTATTCAGTTTATTTTTCCAAAGCTCAAAATCGCCACGTTCTAATTAATTCCCACATAATCCTCCTGAAAATCCTGCAAATTCAGTCCGTCTCCCTCATCAGCTTTCAAAACCCTTTGGATGCATTGACTTGTAGACTCTTCTTGTGGAGACTCATTCTGATCATTTCTACACTCAAACTGACTACTCAGCAGATGGAGTTTTGTGTTTTATGCTGACGTTTGAATATCGTCAAATGCATTCACATTATTCAAGTTAATCCATATGTAACAGTAATACCAAAACTAAGGTGTGCAACCTGAATAATGGATAGTATATGGACCTTTATTGTTACCATTATTAGGAGGGAGTCGTTGTACCTAAAGAAGTGGAGTACAACATGGAGATAATGCTTGTTGTCTGGACTCACCTCTCTATAGGCCCACTGTCCCTGCGTGTGCACTGTGCGGTGGCATTCGGCGAATTGGCTGGACGACTCGGGCTCAGATGAGTGCCTTTGAAAGGAGCAGCCGAACTGGAGACTCTTATCCTGCGTTGGCACAGCAATGCTGAGCCCCGGGAAGCCCTCGGGGTCCAGGTCGGCCTGCACACTCGCTGTCACACTGTTGGAGCGCTTGAAACGTGCCCGCCTGGTACACACAGTCACACCACTCACAGTTTGAATCTTGTTCTTCCCCTAGAGAGGTTTTGTTGCACCTTGAGCTCATCTAAACTCATTTACGTTGATAATTATTCAAAAAGTGGTCAAATTATAGTCATTTATACTATATTATTGAAATGTGTTACATAAATGCAATCTGAAAAATAATTAAAACCTAAAAGTCAATCAGTGTAGCAATTGTTCTTGCTTGTTTTTCACAGGATTCAAATTTGAAATGATTGCAATGTGAACTTTCAAATAAATAAAAGATAAATAAATTGGCTTCCGGTAGCACTGCCAAAGAACTACAGATCCATCTTTCTACACAATGCTACTCTGACCACTCACAAATCCCCTGGCATATGACGCAACACTGTGCGCAAATGCCATGTCAATGGATTGGAGAGCGGAGTGTTTACTCTATTATTGCCCTCAGCCCTCACTGTCAGATAACGTGTGAGCTCACAGTTTTCATCTCTCGTCTGTCTCCCGTCCTCCTCGATGAGTGTAGGAAGAGGGTCCAGTGTTAATGTGTTAATGTGCAATTAAAGGTGCATGAATGAGGGTGAAGAAACAACGCATAAAAGAAAACTCGCGCACATGCACAGCCAATCTGACCGTGGATATAATTAGAAATGTTTGCGTCACATGTAAAAGTCATGTTGCATGTCAGCTTTCCAGTTGTCGTCATGGTTACAGGCAGCAAAGGTTGGGGAAAACATTGACACATAGAATGGAAGTGTTGCGCAGTTCAAGCTGTGAAGTCTGATGAAATGTTAAATGAAATAATAATATCCAGCCTAGAAAATCAGCATTAGGGGCTGCACTGTAGGGTGCCTCCAAGAGATGAGGCCTTTTTCAAATTGCACCTCAAAATTATTCAAAAGGCTCTTGATGAAGCCAGACTTTTCAATGATTAAAGATAGATGCTTGAACTTGTATTTCATTGACATTTAAGGTCAAATGACAAAAGAGCTTGTTTTGATTATGACTTACCGTTTATCCTCTTCCACTTGCACTCCAATTGAGTGAACCTCAGTGAGGGCTTTTCCTTCGGCGTCTGAGTCAGAGAGGGTCTCAGAGCTGTCCACCTGAAACAAAGGAGGGTTCTGTTTTGATGAAAGGCCAGACTAATTACAACATGATGCAAGTTATACTGTGTTTGGCTTGAGGTCAGCGGGGTCAAAGTATCTGTAAACCTGCAGCCCGTGGCATTTTTCTGGTATTATGGTCAGTGTCTAAAAGTGGATCCAACTTGCAATGAATGTACATGAGAAGGAAAGCAGTTCCAGTCACTCACTCACCCACCTTATTCACACAGGTGAGCAGAGCTGGGTGGAGTAGCCAACATTTTTACTAAAGTGTAAAAAGGAGTGAAATTACTCAAGTAAGATGTAAAAAAGTATTTAGGAAAAATACTTCTGAAGTAAGAATAATAAAATGTGGGAGTCAAGTAACTAATTTGAAGTTCAAACATGAAATAATGCACACAATCTAGTATTCTCAAAGGATAGACCACAATATGAGAAAAACTAAATCATATTTAAAGGAGAGGAGTAAGAAACTCAAATGCTCAAATAATTGAACATAGTCAAAATAAAGTTCCTGTCAGATTTGTGTAGATTTACTCAGTGGAAATATTAACCAAAACATATTTAAAGGAAACATATTATGCTTTTTTTCAAACTGCAGAACTGATAAGCCTCTTCATAGTTACATTTCATTGTAACAAGCAGTCATTTACATGTTTTTATTTTAAAAAAGTGGCTACATGACATTTTAGCACCCTACATGTGTCACTAAGTCTTATTTATCCAAATAATCACAACTGTGGGCGGGAGTAGGGAGTAAGTGAAAACAGGAATTTTCTGAGCACTCAAATCTTAGCTGCGGGACAATACAGGATCTCTCAAACGTGCATCAATCAATCAATCAATCACTCAATCAAAATACAACTTTGAGTAAGCTTATGATGATGGATCACTGTTTCATTAAAGTTATTAAAGTTGATTTTGCACAATATGTCTCCTTTAATAAGAAATATTACTCATGTGGGAGTAATGGTGTTTGAAAACTACTACTATTACAAATTCTTTGAAAATCTACTCAGTAGATTGTAGATTGCAGTAAATGTAACTGAGTGCAGGTGAAGTGAGTGTAGTGTCTTGCCCAATAACACAACATTATGCACAGTCCAGAGCTGCAATTGAGCCACTGACCCTCCTAATACACGATTCACTGTCGCACACACCACTTTAGGCTGTACCTGACTCACCTGTACAGCTATGGACGGCCTCCACTTCCTTGCCACGCGGCCTTCTTCTGTCACCACTTTACTGAGCACCATGCTGCTCTGGGGCAGAGAGCTGGACTTCCCTAAACTCCCCCCGGCTCTGCCATCCCGGACCGGTCTGGGCGGCCCCTCCAAGAGACTGTCGGCAGAGCTACTATGTTTGGCTCTGACTCCCACGCCCGGCCCCCCTGCGTACGGGACGATCTCTCTGGAGCTTCGGACCCCATCAAGGCTCTCTGCGGAGTTACTGTGCTGCCTGGAGCGCCCTGTCGCGCTGGAGGTGTAGTAGCCCCCCCTAGAGGAGCGTGCAGTAATGCCATCCGAACTGCCTAGGTCCACGGAGTTACTGTGCTGCTTTGCTCGTCCCACGGCGCTCTGGAAGTAGGCGTCCTGGGTGGATTCGGTGCTGCTCTGTGCCCGCACGGACAGCGAAGACTTGGACATGCGAGGAGGGAGTGGAGGAGGTGCACCTTTACAATAAGGAAAGACTGAAGTGTCAGAAGAGTGGGGAAGAGGAGAACAGAAGCAAAGTTTAAAGTAAAATGTGCACTATGTTCCCAGAGGCAGGGAGTTGAATACTTACAAAAAGGACAGACTGAGAAAAAGCAGACAATGTGAGGACAAAAAGGAGATAAAGGAAGGTGCGCCAAACACAAAATAACAGAGAAAAACAAAGAAAATTATTCATAACAAATGCAGATGCAAGATGCGATAAAATATTCATGTGACTTGAAAAAAAACCCAACAGAATTCAGTGAGAAGTAGGGTGTCAGAGACAGACATAGCGCGAACTCAAAGTGTCTTCCCTTGAGCTAACCTGCTTCTCAAGATGGAGATCAAATATTTTAGTCAGAGTTGTCTCATACTCTGTGCTTTGTTCAAATGTATATGGATACAAATGTACGGTTTCATTTGATCAAATATTTATCTTTTAAGGATTGCTTCAGCGTAGTGCAAACAGTAAGTTCTGACTTGAATGAATATTAGTGTATTTCTATATGTGGGAGGCATTGCATGTTGGGTCAGTGGTGAGAATGTCAAAGAACAATGGCAAAATATTATGAAATGGAGATACATTTCTACTTCCACAAACTGCTGAAAACACATTAAGACTGTGTTCAAACAATAACCATTCATTATGAATACAATAGCTAATTACTTACTACTTAACAATAGTTTGATATAATTACTTTTGTTTGATGCATTTTAATTACTGGTAAAACACTTTCACAAAAAACAATTTGAAAGGCAACAGTTTAAGGTAACCAGATATTTCAAGAAACAAAAGCTGCTGTTAATTTATTTTTATTTTTATATGACTATAAGGGATATTTGTTGACTTTACTGCAAAAGAGTAAGTAGTATAGACCCTTTAAAATCTTATGTCACCAGAATGTTCAAAATTTCAGAATGAATTAAAAATGTTAAATGACAAAACCGATCGAAATTCTAATGTTTGTAATTATTTTGAACAAATAAACGAAAAAAAGCACCCATCTAAAATGTACGAGCCTGAAATACAGCAAGGATGGAATAAATATTATTTTTGAGCCTTAAAATTTCATTTGAGCTTCATAAAAAGTGTAATTTTTGCACAAATATGTAATACTGTATATCTGGATATATATAACATCATCTAAAATGTTTAATGTCTATTATAATCTCCTATTTCATAAAAAACAATGTAACACCCAACTGTAAATGTGTTTAAACCAGGCTCTGATATCACTCACATGTGTCTGAGTTGGTTTTCATTTGCAAAAAACATATTTTGATTTTTCATATTTCGTGAATTTATTTAATCCCGGCACTGAAATCACATCATGTTCCAATTGATTTTTGCCTCCATTCTGGAATTTAGAATGTATTGGTTTGCAAACTTTAAAATGGTCTATTATTATTATTTAACAGTGTTCATAAGCATCTTAGGACAACTGATCACACATTTTGTTGAATAGCCACACATTTCAAACAACCACTAATATAATAAGCGATCAGTTTACCCTTCATGTAGTAGATTCGAAACAGGCCTGTCACACACTCACCTGCCCCGCTCTTCATGCTTCCCTGTGGAGCGGACATGGAGAAGACCGAAAGGCAGTCGTCGTCCTGAGTGCAGCCTGCCTGAATGGCTCGGACGTAGCTGTGGCTGCGAGTGCGGAACACCCCGGGCAGGTCCAGAGCTTCCACAGCCTGGGACTCCACCTCTCCAAACATGGTCTCGCACACGGCCTCAAACTGCCGGTTCAGTGTGTCGCCAAGCTAAAGTAAGGCACAATTGTACGGTTAAGAATGAAGGCGAGACACTACAGGCAAAACACTTTTTTGGTCAGTTTGCTCTTTTAACAAACTACAACATTGTCCAATCTGCACCTAAAGATTTTTTAATACTATGCTGGATTAATATGGGACATTTTAAATTCAACAGCCCGTTTTCTCAAAATGCATTTTCCCACATAGGGACATAAAGATTAGCCCTTAAAGTAGCAGCTACACACTCCAAACTTTACACTCTTGTACTTAACATGATTTTGATGACTCATGCAGAAAGATTTGTTCATATCTAATTCAAAGCCTGATTTAATAAAGTTTAAACTTAAAGGACCGAGGCAAAATGTTTATTTTTACACCAATTTTCAGTCGAATCTAGTTTACTCAAATACCGTATTAAAAAGATATACAAACTCCCCTCTGAAAGTAAACCTATGAATTATGGTTTAGCAACTGCACATCAAAGCTTCACATGAAAAGAAAATAAACATGCTGAATGGGATAGAGTTAAAATGTTTATGATTGAGAGGAATCCTTGAACATACCTACTCAATACCAAGAAGCCAATTAGCTTTAAACATGTTCAAAAAGTTCAAATATGTAAAAAACAGCAAGGTTTTATTATTAATCATTCTTCTGAAAAGAGACTTTTTGGACTAACTGGGGTTTCGTTTGGAAACTGAACATCAGGCTAAAAAAAATCCCATCTGTCAATGACCAGTTTATAGATGGTGTTGCTGTGCAATCACTGTTTTTGTTTTGTTGAATTTTCAAAGCAATTTAGGTATGAATGTGTATGAATGCATTTCTTTAACATTAAATCATTAGAATACTAAATTGCAGAGTGGTTACCTGGGCGCTGGTTAGAGAGCGGGTGTAACTCCGAGAGCGGGCGTTTTTGGGTGCCGTCCTGCTGTTAGGGTACGGGTCTGTGCACTGTTTACATGAGTACCTGAACACAACACAGCAGAGGAACTTGTCATAAAGTGTTTCACAAATTGCACTCTGTTTGGTGGGACAGAACTTGTGCTAAATATTTTACGTAGTTTTACATCAGTCAAGTGGAGCTGAGTTCTAAAACAAAATCCCTCTCTGTGATGTTGTCAATTAGCGACATGCCATCTAAAATTCAGGGACAATTTACAGTCAGCAGACAATTCTTTCCGCAAGTTTAAACAATAATTTAACAAAATGAAAGTCAAATTTGAACTATTGCGTTATGTATGTGGATTTTGGCACCTATTTAAAACATTGTTGCTAGGTAACAGTTAGCACTACCTCTGCCCCATCTGCTGCTAACATAGAAATAATAGAATCCACTTAAAGGTTGTCAGGAGCAACCTGAGCAACAGCAACGGATATTCTCCCAAGATGGCCGCTGCACTGGTCATTTTAACACTATGAATAACAAAGCCTAGACAAATGGATAATCTTTTCTCAAGTAAGGTTTGGTGAACTCACTGTACCGGTGCAAATGTGTTAGACTGGCTACGCTAGCAGCCAAAAAATCAAAACTTAACAGCGAAAACCCAGTTAAGACGACAAAATAAATATTTCCAATAGTACAGTAATAATGTTTGCACAATAACAAAAAACATACACAAATACGTACAACATACGTAAAACATACGCTGCAGAAAACTGCATTATTTAATTAGTATTTAATATGGTGAAAATTGTTGCTAAAATACATTATTTTTGAACATAAAAAATCCAAACCAACTCTATTGTAAAAGATAAACACGGTGTCTGTTCAGTGTAATCCCTCGTTTGTCCAGGAGTGTTCCATTGTAGAAAAGATTCAGTTGTAGAGACACTTCTAAGAAAAATAAGATGTTTCGGCTTTCATCCAAGAGTCATTCTCTATTGGCAAATTTATTCTAAGAACTCAGATATTTAACCTGCTCGGAGTATGCCCTGCCCACCGGGCGGAACCGCATGACAATGACTGTTTACAGTTTTGCTTTAAACTAATCTTCTTTGTATCCTAACTACCCAGTACTGGTCTATCAAAATCCTAATGTAAACTAGCTGTAGTGCCCTCATCATTGAGTACCTGATTAGCATCTGAATGACCAGGGCTTGTATACAACTGGTTGAACATTAAACTGCCATTTCTGTTTAAAGAGGGGTTCTCTTTTTGCCTCCTTAACTCCTCTTTCAAACCATCTCTGCCTAGAAGAGATGGTTCTCCTGCTTAGAATCTTCACCTCACGGTCTTCAAAGGAGTAGTTTGTGGTTTTAAGAAGAAGATGCACGAAGCAGCGTGACTTTTGTGTAGATAAAACCGCTTGTGTAGGGGCTATTTTATCTCACCAAATGTAACGCTCTTTACTACTTCACCGCATTGGATAAAATACACTACATTGCTCTGTTTTTGTGTAGGCATCTTGTGCGTTTGTCTTTAAGTGTTGTACTAGACATCTGTTTGAATGCCACATACTTTCAATTCTGGGGACACTTCTACAGACAGATTCACAGCAGTGCCATGGGCTCTTCCATCTCTCCCACCGTGGCCAACTTGTACATGGAGTAGTCTGAGAAGAAGACATTGACCTCCTTTTCTGGCTCTACTCTTTTGGTACCGCTACATGGATGACACATTTCTGACAATCAATAAACAAGAGCTGAAAGCGTTCTCAAAGCGTATCAATGTGGTGGACCCGAATATCAGGTTTACAAGAGAAGAAGCTAAGGTAAACCGCTTAGCCTTCCTTGATTGTCCTATCAGAGGAGAGGACAGGAAACTACAGATTGAAGTATTTAGGAAACCTACACACACGGATCAGTACCTGCTCTTTGGCTCTAACCATCCACTTCAGCACAAGTTGGGGGTGATCAGGACATTACAACACAGAGCACAAGAAGTGTCCACCAGCTCAGAGGGTAAAAGGAACGAGGAAAAACATGTCTAGAATGCTTTCTCAGCCTGTGCATACCCGGCTTGGGCTCTCAACAAAGTGAATAGAACCAAAAAGTAGGACAAAAAAAACAGAACCAAGAAGAAATTGTATCACTATCCCTTATGTGTCTGGACTGTCTGAAAAACTACAAAGGAGTTTTGCTGGTTCATCCCAAGGACACGCTATTGTCCATAGTGTATTTTATCCAATGCAGTAAACAAAGTTGAAAAGAGCATTACATAGGTGAGACTAAACAGCCATTGTACAAGAGGCTTTATTCTGGAGCACCTGGCATCTTCATCTTAAAGCCACAAACCACTCTTTTGAAGACAGTGAGGTGAAGATGCTAAGAAAGGGATGGTTTGAAAGAGGAGTTAAGGAGGCAATTGTTAAAAAAAATAGAGAAGCCCTCATTAAACAGAAAGGGAGGTTTAAGGTTCAATTTCCCGGTCGTATAAAACAGCGTTTTGAAGTCGTGGGGCGTGAGAAGCCCTTGGCATTCTGATGCTAATCAGGTACTCAGTATGAGGATTTTGATAGCCCATTACAGGGCTGTTGGGGCAGAGAAGATTAGTTTCAAGCGAAACTGCAAACAGACAGACCATTATCATAAGATTCCACCCGGTGGACTGGGCTTACTCAGAGTAGGATAAATATCTGACTTTTCAGACTTGATCCACAGATTGAGAATGACTCTTGGAGTCGAAACGTCTTGTTTTTCTTAAAACTGTGTCCAGATGACTACAACTGAATAGTTTTCTACAGGATGTTTGTTCATACAAAATCTAAAATATGTGGAAAAGTGAGTAAAACATGACTCTTGGTGGAGTTAAAAATTCATATATTCCTATGGCAGAACGCTCAAATGTCCTGTCCTGTTCAAATGTAACGCGCTCCATAGGCAGAGAATCTAGAATATCAATGTCCATCCAGGGAGAACACTTATAAACATGACCAAAATTGTCAAATTTGGGGAAAATAGGCCAACTTTTTTTTTAAACCTTTATATAATAATAGTTTCTATATTTTAGTTGAATGTGTAGTTAAACATTTTTTTTAATGCAATTTAAAGGTATTACACTTTTATCTTATTCTTTTCTGCTGCCATGCAAAGTCTCATTTTGTTAAACAGTTTGTAAAGGGAGGCAGGTAATTGGGTTTTTGATAAATATGCATAATCTTTCAGTGACGTACAACAATCTTGGTAAGGCTTATTTAAGAGTAGCGGGGTACAAACAAAAATAAAGGTTAGTGGAATGCTTGTGTAAGATTCAAATTCTCTGTGTTATGATGAATTTTACAGGGGATTATTGGCACCTTTGATCCATGCTGACGGAACGCCTGAAGGCCTCCCGTTGGGCGACCAGGGTGGACTTGGGCGAGGCTTTGGGGCTGGCGTCTGAGTCGGCAGAGTCGTCGTCACCCATGGCTTTGATGTAACTCCCGCTCCTCATGCGCCGACATGGGATTTCACCCCCGCTGTCGTTACCCCCTCCTCCTGAGTATCCCCCGCCCCAGTCTTCTGACGGCACCTGTCAGAGACGAGAAAGGTGAATACACAGTACATACAACTGTGTGATTAATTCAAATGATCAGAGGTGGAAGTAGTAAACATGTAAATAAGTTGAGTAAAAGTGAGTAAGTAAACTCATAAAAACTTAATAGTTACACAAGTAAACATATAAAAGAAGTAGGGCTGTGTAATTTAATAAACAAAAAATACTACTGTTAGAACTGCTACTATAAATTACAAGTAATTATTATTTATATATTTATTAGATATTACCAATCTATTGTAGAGTTGTTGTTTTTTCTTTTTTTACCATGGTTGTTTAATGGAATGACTAACTTAGACATCAGATACTATTTCTAATCAATTATAATTGAACAGCCTGAGATAACATTTATAGATCCACTTAATATAAATGGTGATTAAAAAAAAAAACAGATTTCTTTCCACCTCTGTAAATAACATATGCATATGCAGTCTGATTATATTGTTGACACAGCTTCGTTGGCAGCTTTTTATCCGTTTGTCACAACAGCGCCCAGAAATATATTTCAGCAGAAAAAAATATTTCACACTTCAAACAGAAGGCCAGCAGTGCATTAGTCTAATTTAGTGGCACATGCACATGAATCTAATAGTCGCACACACACACACACACACACACACGCACGCACACGCACACACGCACACACAAGATGCACATGCACACTCGTTCACACTTGCACGCTCATGCACTAACTGTAAGATGTGAGGTCAGATAGAGAAAAGAAGAAAGCAACAAACAAACTTACAGAGAGAGAGAAACTCTGACAGCTGGAGAAACACTGACACAGAGAAGGAAGAATACGGTAAGCTGAAGCAGACAAACCAACACAAGAACTCAACACAACCTATGAGCGAACAAAAAAAAGGCGTGTAAAGAGACAGTATGGGTGACAAAACGGCAGGCCGCAGGCTATAAGACACATAAATGAGGCAAGGACACATGACACGGAGAAAAGAAGAAAATTAAGCAACCGGTGAAAAGTTGCGTACCCAGTGCTCATATATTGTCAATGACTTTTTAGGTTTTTTATAATAAACTCAAGATCTACTTTTCCCTCGTGCAGTTATTTCTGTGTTGAGTTTGCATGTTTCCCTGTGACTAGACTGAGCTGATTTCTCCCATTGCTCTTAACCATCTTATTTATCAACCAAAAACATTTCCAGTTAGACAAATTATACCTTGATGTACGCTTTCCAAAATGCATTGTCCCCAACTACTACATATTATGCATGAAATACTTATGCACCCTGCTAATTATTTAAACATGTACATTTAAAGGCCTTGTACCTGATACTGAACCATAAGTGAGGAAATGCACGTACGCACACCGCTTTCATACTAAACCAGATGGGTGAAGTGTCTTTGCCTGGGATCCAGACTGATTCTCTCTGCATATTCTACACACAAGATCAGGTTTGTTTCTCTCACCTCAGATTAACAGTTTATCTTATTCTGCATTAATCCGTGATGTTTTTTAGTTCCCTGTGATATTTTTTTCCTTTCTTTTTTCTTGGCTGGCCAGACAAGTGTCTTGCCTAAGGACACAACTACAGAGCGGGAATCTATCCTATCGCCTTCAGATTAGACGTGTGCTCTGATCACTGAGTCACTGTCGCCCCATGGTTCTCATTCAACATTGAGTACCATCTGTTAGGTTAATTATAGTTCATCAGATAAAATAATTAGGAAAATGAATAAATAATATCATACAGTCAGTTTTTTTTTTTCCTTCTTTTTTCTGGACTAAATGAAATAAAAGTTATACAGGACCTTTAGGTGAACCATTGCCAAACATCTCCACTGCCAAAACTAGCTGCTACTGCCTTATCTGTCTTTTGTATTTTGTTAAGACTATACAAAAGTATACACAAACAAACTATACTATTTAAAATGACGGCATCCACACACATGCACCAATGCCCCAGGCTCTGATGTCCAGCGGAGAGTGTGTTTTTAAGGTCATCACTTTGGAGATGATTCAGCCTAATCTCCCTCTCCCCCTGGCCGGTTGCTATCGCGCTCGTTTTCGCAGCCTGCCCCTCTGCTGCTCTCTCCACGGCCCATGGCTACCATTGCCTCCTTTATCGCTCCTCCATCCCAGCATGTGTGTTACTATCTTCGCTTCACTCATGCTGTATATTCTTAGGTTAATCTTATCTGACACTCGCAGGCTGGTGCAATGGAGGCTTATGTTAGAGATAGTATATTGTTGAGGATGCCCGATGAGTTGACCTAACATCATCTTTAGCCTTTTTTACATTCAAGTATTCATCTTACTCGCTGAAATGATTAACTTCCTTCCTGCAGATCATAGATAGTTCCATTGTATTACTAAGCCTGTCTCAACGGTACTGATTTATGGCAGTAAATGCTTGTGTTATTGCAACAAATATGGCCCTTTAAAGGTGAAATATATAACTTTTCTAGAGGAGGGTCAACCACCTGCTTGTCTCCATCAGGTCAGATCTGTGTAGAGATGAGCCCACTTATAAAACAAATGTATGTATTTCAAGATGTTTTCTAGCAAAAAAAAACCACTTAACCTTGCCAGCAAGGTCAATTCTTGCGAGTTCACAAACTCTTGAGAATCAATCTTGTTAGGCTCCTGCTGATTCCTTTGCAGTTTGCGCCAGTGGTTTAACGGAATAATCACATGGCATTTAGGGCCCACAGGAGAGACTGGAACCAATCAAAAAGCAGCATTGTGGTTTGGGCGGAAATCAAAACAACCTGACACAAAACAAACATGGCGGCGTACATGTCGAAATATTTTGTTTTTCAAACATCTTTCATCTTTTGTGGATGAGAAAGAGGACTGTGCTTTTCTGAACACTGGATTCAACACAATTTAGATTTTTCTGCTTCTACCAATCAGCATGAAGTATTTTTGTAATGTCCCGACTGCTTTCGGCATTGGAGCCAGGTTAAAAAACATCTGTAATTGAATAAATGTTAGATGGTGCACCTTTGATGACGACATCCTTGAATAGTTAAGCAAAGGTTTTATGCATGCACACAACTGTAATATAACTGAAAATATTCTATGTGTCTTGGAAATACAAGGCTTTTAATTGTCATGACGTTTTAATTTCACAAAACATCAGGGGACTTCAGTTTTTTCTATGAAGCTCAATGCATTGGTTGATTGGGTCAAAAACGTTAAAACATTGAGAAATTCATCTGTGCTCGGTAAACACCAGTAAAAGTCCGGTGAACGATTTGGGGATTTATTTATTTTTTTAAATGAATCTCAACATGCTGATGTATAATGGAGGAGGCGTTTTGAGGTTTGAGGAGACGAGTTTTAACGTGGATTCAAATCTCAGAAAAGAGCATAATAGAAATATGTTTTACTCAGGCATTTGCAACTATAGCATTTTTCATGATGATCACCAGAGCTGTAATCGTTTGGAATAGGATGAAAAGTGCTTGAAGTTACGATAATCATTCTAGAATTTTAGACAATGGCCCACAGCTGGTCATAAGCACCTGATTTTTTCTCCCAATTTTTTTTTTCTAGCATCTCAACAGTGTCAAAATACTACCTCTGTTAAATGAATCAGGCTCAATTGTGCATATGAAAATACCTTAGACATCTCAGAGTGAGCCCTTCTTCACAAATTTGCAGTTGAAAGTTTTGCTCTAGAATAGGTTATGTTTCTTG
This sequence comes from Chaenogobius annularis, assembly GCA_015082035.1. Classification (NCBI taxonomy): domain Eukaryota; kingdom Metazoa; phylum Chordata; class Actinopteri; order Gobiiformes; family Gobiidae; genus Chaenogobius; species Chaenogobius annularis. The sequence goes on along the minus strand of BJKM01000344.1, from coordinate 41,862 downwards.
CCCGAGGTAGGGAAGCCAAATCATCTTTTGAAAACACTAAGACATGTATAGACCTATTCTTTGTGCTGCTATCAGCGGAGCTCAGCTGTGTGGCCGAACGGGGGGCTGGACTAGCATCAAGAACTGCTGTGGAGACCTGCAGGGGCTGGAAAGACACAGATCTATCTCTGCACCACAGGATGGTACTCTAATAGAGAGACTATTAGTGTGCTTTTGGACAATAGATAAGAAATGTTAATGAGTTTTTGGTGAAATTGACTTTTATGGACAATTGTCTAATGTTGTAGTAATTCTTTAATCTAATCAAAACAGCCAGTTCTCCACTTCAAATAGTCTAAAGCAGCCAACCTTGATGTTGTCGCCAAGTCAATAATGTATCAAAGTACTTCATCTCCTGATGGTTGTAAAGCAATGGCTTGGACGAACACAAATAAATCACACAGTACGTACACATGCTCAAAGTGGAGATGTGGAGATGAACACAAACCTGGAGGTAGTGGAAGCTCCTCTCCTTCATCTTGCTGTCTATTGGCACCAGGGCTTTGTCATAGGCCCCGCCCCTGGAGGAGGGGTATACCTCTCGAGCCTGACTGACTGTCATGGCCGACCACGTGCTCCTCTTCAGGGAGTGTCCGTGGTGACCGTGATGGCCCTCGCCTCCAGCCAGAGCAATGGTGGTGCAGGCCATGCACTCCCCATGTCCTGGGACCCCTCCTCGCTCCTTAGACTTCTTCATAGTGAGCTCCTGTATAGCAGCGTCCAAACTCTCATGCCCTGGGGGATATCTGCGCCTGTTGTCCCCCAGGATCCCACTGTCACTGTCCAGGTTGTCGTCTGAGCTCCACCAGCCTGCGGTCCGACTGCGGTGGCGCCGGCCCGACTCGTGTCTGGAGTCTCCACTCTTGCTGCGCTCTCTGGACTTGCTCCTCCTGGTGGAGCGGGACTGATGTCCCGAGTAATGTCCGCCCCCATCCTCCCCTCCACTCCGGTGTCCCCCTCCCCGCTCACTGCGGTAGTCCCCTCCACCTCTCGTGCCGTTGTACTCCCGTTTAGATGGCGCCTCTAGAGAATGGGATTTAGCAAAGAGCCGCTGCACAGAGTTGACCAGGTGACGAATGCGTGATGGGCTCTCACTGCGCTGTTCAGCGCCCCCACTGACTGAGCGCTGGTACTGGAGAGTGTGAAAGCCATCTGGGTGGAAGGGTACCTGCTTCTCAAACTGGTCCATCAGGTTTGGAGGGATCCGATGCATCTTACCCCCATGACCTGAGGACAGGCACTCTTCACAGGAGTCAAAGGACTGCATGGGTGTGTGCTGGCTGGGATGAGCGCGGGGGAAGGTGCCCCCTCCAGAGTGGCTGTGAGAGTGGGAGTGCGAGTGATGCCTCTCCAGTGCCAAAGCCTCAGCTCCATAGTAGTGTCCATCGCTGTGACCCTGGTAGTAGTCTCTGCCAGGGCCATCACAGTCACAGGGGCCCCCGCTGGAGTGTTGAGACAGGCTGCGGCTGACATGGTACCCTTTCATAGGCGCCGGGCCATGGTGGGCCGTCCGGGCCGAAAGGGGGCGCTGTGGGCGTGACAGGGCTACACCGGTCTCACCTGCAAACACAAGCAGAGGCGTTTCAGTGGATGCAAAATATAGTCTCCTAATCTACAAGCATCTCACTATTAAAATGCACTTGCACTGTCGTGAATGTTAAGTGCGACTTCAAAACAATGTTGTTTAATGAAGGTGAAACCACAGTTTTCCTCTGAGTAACCTACAGTATTCTATTTTCAATGTTATATCTCATATCTCAGACCAAGAAATCACGAAAACGGTTCCAGATTTTAAATAATAATAATGATAATTATTATTATTTACATTTTTCTCATCCATAAGCTTAACATTCACATGGTCAGCATCTTTAGATGTACAACATAGAATGATCTTGCCTTACTGCTTTTACCAAGCCATGCCCTCAATAACCATGTAAACATGATATATAATAGTAATACAATAGCAGTCGCCGGTGCAGAGAGATCTGGGCGGCAGTCGACAGCAGGTGCCTCTACGACGAGATCTGCTGATACAGAAACTGACTCTGGGGACATGGAACATCACCTCGCTGGGGGGAAAGAGCCTGAGCTTGTGCGGGAGGTTGAGCGGTACCCAGATATAGTCGGCCTCACCTCCACGCACAGTTTGAGCACTGGAACTCATCTCCTCGAGAGGAGCTGGACTCTCCACTTCTCTGGTGTTGCTCGCGGGGAGAGGCGGCGGGCTGGTGTGGGCTTGCTTATAGACACGCAGCTCAGCCGCCACGTGTTGGCGTTCACACCAGGGAACACACCTTCGGGTTGGGGACAGGTCTCTCACTGTTGTGTCAGCCTGCCAAGCACATTGTGAGGGTCTGTTGGGAACATCTTGCGGAGCCCTCTGTCAGCAGGGTCTTAAATTCACACCTCCGGGAGAGCTTCTCCCAGATGCCGGGGGAGGCTGGGGACGTTGAGTCTGAGTGGACCATGTTCTCGACCTCCATTGGACCTGGTCGCAAGGTCTCAGGTGCCTGTCGTGGCGGCAACCCCCGAACCCGGTGGTGGACACCGGGAGTAAGGGATGCTGTCAGGCTGAAGAAGGAGGCCTATCAAAGGCAAAAACCTGGGGCTGGGAGGAGTTCGGGGAGGCCATGGAGGAGGACTATCTGCCGGCCCCAAAAAAATTCTGCCAAACCGTCCGGCGCCTCAGGAGCAGTTCTTCACCAACACTGTTTATGGTGCGGGTGGAGACCTGCTGACCTCGACTGGGGATGTCGTCGGACAGTGGAAGGAAAACTTTGAGGACCCCCTTAATCCCACTGTCCTCCTCCGAGGAAGCAGAGACTGAGAACTCGGAGGCTGACTCGTCCATCACCCAAGCCGAAGTTACTGAGGTTGTTGGCAAACTCCTCAGTGGTAGCGGGGATGGATGAGATCCGCCCTGAGTACCTAAAGTCTCTGGATGTTGTAGGACTTGAGTCTTGGCTGACACGTCTCTGCATCATTGCGAGGTGGTCGGGGACAGTACCTCTGGTATGGCAGACCGGGGTGGTGGTCCCTCTGTTCAAGAAGGGGGACCGGAGGGTATGTTCCGACAGTAAGTCAGACCTGTTCCCAGTTCGTGTTGGACTCTACCAGGGCTGCCCTTTGTCACCGGTTCTGTTCATTGTTTTTATGGACAGAATTTCTACTCGCAGTCAAGGGTCCAGTTTGGGGACCACAGGATCTCATCTCTGCTGTTTGCAGACAACGTTTGTGTTGATGGCTCCATCAAACCCGGACCTGCAACATGCACTGGGACGGTTTGCAGCCGAGTGTGAAGCAGCTGGGATGAGAATCAGCGCCTCCAAATCAAAGGTCATGGTTCTCAACTGGAAAAAAGTGGCTTGCTCTCTCCAGGTGGGTGGGAAGTCCTTGCCCCAAGTGGAGGAGTTCAAGTATCTCGGGGTCTTGTTCACGAATGAGGGAAGGATGGAACGTGAGATTGACAGGCGGATCGGTGCAGCGTCAGCAGTGATACGGTCGCTGCATCAGACTGTTGGGGTGGTGAAGAAGCCGAGTCGAAAGACAAAGCTCTCGATTTACCGGTCAATCTACATTCCTACCCTCTCCTATGGTCATAAGCTTTGGGTAATGAAGGAAAGGACATGATTGCGGATACAAGCGGTCAAAATTAGTTTCCTCCGCAGGGTGGCTGGGCACTCTCTTAGAGATAGGGTGAGAAGCTCAGTCACATGGGAGGAGCTCGGAGTAGAGCCGCTGCTCCTCCACGTTGAGAGGAGCCAGGCTCAGGCATCTGTTCTGGATGCCTCCTGGGCGCCTCCCTGGGGAGGTGTTTCGGGCATGTCCCACCGGAAAGAGGCCCCTCTCTCTCGGCTGGCCTGGGAATGCCTCGGGATCCCCCTGGAGGAGTTGGAGGAAGTGTCTCGGAGTCCCTGCTTAGACTGCTTCCCCCACGACCCGGTCCCAGATAAGTGGAAGAAGATGGATGGATGGACAGTAACAGTTTTTAATGTATATATAAACACACCAGTAATGTGCTCACGTTGTCATCTCACAGTCCCCTTTACTCACAATGGACTGTACATACAATCATTCACTGCACCTGTTTACGGCGTAAATGCATGTTTCTTCTTCTTCCTATTTCTAGACTTGATTAGAGTGACTCAGACTAACACCCGGCTCTGTGTAGCTGTTGATTTCCTGTGTGTTGTGCTTTGGAGCCATATTTACTGTGCGCCTGCTCCAACACAGCTCACACAGAGGAGAGATGGACAGATGCTGGGATAATCATTAAATAGAGCGTGGCCTGTTTGCCTTGATTGGCTGAATGAGAGTGCCACCAAGAAGCTCAGCCACATCAAGCCGTGTCATTGGTGTAACCGTGACAACGCCTCTCGTCAAACTCAGAGGTGGACCATGGACAGACTTGAGACAGCCGTAACACCTCGGGGCCAGAGCACTGTCAGAGCACCTCTCATTCATTTTGCCTGTGTGTGTGATGGGGTTGAATGAGTATATGGTTCAAGTAAATGTGTGAAAAAGTGTTGTTTATGTGTGTTTGTTGGTTTCATGTTTGTTTATGTTATTTTATATAAAAAAGAAAAAAAAAAGAAAAAAGAAAATGTGTTTTTAACCTGCGCACTATCTTTGAGGGTAGCACAGGCTTTTCGCACACAAAAAATATTTAGCCTGAAGACCACCGGATCAAAATAATGGACCTCATTCATGAAGTATTCTTTTGTACAAATTTGAACTTAAGGCCTTCTTTCAAAGGTTTTTGGCCTTCACAAAATGTGTTCTTAACTGAAAATGTTCTTCTGGAAGAACAAATCCTACGAATAGTCAGGAGTACTGTACGCACAGAAATTCAGCTGAAGCACACGTATCACCAGTCATACACATACCACAGTTTCAGAAACACTTTGAGATAAAAAGAAGAAATCAATTGTAAAAGCGTTAACGTAAAGTTTATTTTAATATTGCACTACTACTACTGCTATTTTTATTACAACTAATGCTTGTCAATCACTTCTTAAACCATTCATATACTTCCCCTCTTTCTCTTCCCTCTTTCACTGCGCTTTTCCTTTGCCTGACCTGCCCCGACCACTTAACAACTTGGCGGCTGTGGTTGGATCGTCACAAGTTAGGAGTTTTTTTCTTTACGCTCCTTATGGTTTGCTTCCAGACCCAAAATGTCGAAGGGTCTGGCTGGTCAAGCCAATCTCTATTTGCTGCAGAAGAACCATCAGCCACCTCCACATCTTCAATTAATTGATCGACTCTTTCCCAACATGAATCTATACTCTTCTCTCCATTTGTCCCATTGCTGACATATATTAACGTGGGTGTTGTTTGTTTTTGCAGCAAAGTTTAGCTGTTCACTTATTTTTATCTTATTATTTCTGTTATGACAATGAATATCAGAGCAAACCTTTTCCATGCTCGTTACCAATGCATTATTATAGATTTTGGAAACAAAACTCACTATCTGGAATAGTCAAACTATCTTTTGTTTATTTTTGAACTTCTTGGATTCGGAGCAGACTGCTGGATTGAAGTTGCCACTCACGATGACACACACAGCATGACTCAATTTGAGCTAGTATTTGCATGCACATTTAAACAGCCATGCTGTCAGAAGTCTTCAGCTGGCTGTCTCCTCTTCCTTGTCTGCTCGTTGTCTCGGCTTTGACCCACTTTATCGGTCCTTCAGTCTCCCCCTGGGTTTTGACCATGTTAGTTTTATTCTTTAGAAATCACTCTAGCAACATTATTGATAATAATATAAACATTTGTTCAAGTGTATCAAGGTTTGGCCTTGTTACACTTGGGAAAGCTGCATTCTTAAAAATAAATCTCAGAAATCATTGTAGAAAAAGATTCAGTTGAAGTCATCTGGACTCTGGTTTAGAAAAAATGATATGTTTCGACTCTCATCCAAGAGTCATTCTCAATCAGTGGAACAAGTCTGAGAACTCCTGTTTATATCCTACTCTGTGAAAGCCCACAATAGGCCCATCCCAGTTAAGTTTCAATGGGCCATTATCAGGAGGTCCCGCCCTGTGGGCAGGGCTTTCACAGAGTAGGATATAAACAGGAGTTCTCAGACTTGTTTCACTGATTGAAAATGACTCTTGGATGAGAGTCGAAACGTATAGTTTTTTCTAAAACAGAGTCCAGATGACTACAACTGAATCTTTTTCTACTATGGAACACTCCTGGACGAATAAGGGATTACACCGACATGTTTCTCATAAATCATTGTTTTGTTTTGACACAGAGTATAATTAATCCTTGAAAATATAGAGAAAGCAAATACACAATATTACAGAGGTGTAATGCATTCTAAATTGACGAAATTAAAGAGAAGATTCCATAATATTTCATTTAAGGGAGGATTTTTTCCTTTCTTGTAGTCTTTTCTTTTCTTATTTTTGCACCAGCAGTTTTGTTGAGACCAAGATAAGCTACTATTTCTACATCACCCTGCAACATATTTAATAGGCTTATAAACCATCACCAGATACAGTAGCAAGTGCTTAAACTAGTAAACAGCAAGAAAGAGCAGCAGTGTGGAGCCCAGCGGGGAAGCATTGTTTTACACTGTTTGGCATCTGTGATGGTTTTAGAGTCTTCAAACTCGAGCGCTTTCATTTAAAATATTCATGCCATCCTGCCTGCTGCACTGACCCACTTTGTTAACAGCTGAGTGTGCCCTCCAGAGCGCCTTGGCAACTTATGGGTCAAATGGTGTTTCTGTGTAATTTCAGCACCTGAGACAGCGACAGGCATTAAACTGTTTAAACTTTTACAAGCGTAGTAAGGACTAATGGATACATAATACTTTTACTTAAAGATGCACTGTGTAGGTTTCCTTGTGACATGGTTCATCACCAGCAATTGTATTGCTTTTCTTGGAATGGTATAAATGAATGTATCTATAGTTTATTCAATTACATTCATTTTTATTGTCAACAATACTTGGTTTGTTGGAGTCACCTGCTTGTCGCTATGGAGATTGAAATGCTTTTTTTTAAAATGCCGTTTTGTGGACTATTCTACACAAAACAATACACTCTCCACCTAAAAACTTAATGCTTTTTTAATCATTTGAGATGATTTAATTTAGCATTTTTGACTGGCACTGTGGAGGCCCTCTAAGTAACTAATTACACATAATCTTTAGTGTATTTATCGTGTTTTCAAAGCTAACGCCAGCTGCAAATCAGTTCTACTTAAGGGTATAACATTTTTTTTTACTTCAACCTCCCTGGATTCTTGCTTTTTATAGATTTCGGTCCAATATTTAATTTTAATATAATTTTATTTGCATTGTTAGATCATAAAGAGAGAATATTTTGGAGTACAATCTGTTTTGTATAGCCATGGAAATTCAGCCCTTATTATTCTACTCATTACACTTGGCTATTTCCATGCTTCCTAAAACATAATCTTTGAAGTTAAAATGTTCACAGGTCATGAGACTAAACATTATATTAAATTCCTGACAAAGTTAACCTGGTTTTGATGTATATGGTATGACGAATGTAATTTTTTTGGCCCATAGTCAGAGCAGACAAAAGCGGATAATCATTTGGCTGTAGAGTCCTGGCTGTGCGGCTAATTCTGTGAGCCTATTGTGTACCAGAGTCTGAATACATACAATACACTGTGCCTCATTGTGGTCCTGCGCAGATACAGCGACCCATTTGAGAGCAATGAACTGTCCCCAGACCTTCCTTGTTAATTGTTATAGTTTGACAATGGGAAAGTTTCTATATGAGTCCTGCAGACATGCTAGACGTTTTTAACCGCGGCTCCTCATTGTGAAGACAGTGACGGACAATGTAAAATGTACAAATGTGCTGATGAGGATAGCGGTGGATTGGTTAAGCTGTGAGTTGGCGTGCACTTCTATCTCGAGCCGACAGACAGATAGGCAGGCGAGCAGGGACGCTGGCAGAAGGGACGATTCAGGCTTCTCAGTGTGTAACCATGAATGATCTATTTTTCTTTTCCCACTTTCTTTCTATCATACACCGGCATTTATTTTAGCTGACAAGGTAGGCAAGTTAGCACCAAGGCTAACTTAGCAGGAGCTAGAAAGAATCAGGGAGTATGACACAGGTTAACCCGGGACATGACCTGCTATTTTTACACTGCTACTGCTTGTTATCGACAATTTCAACTCCTACAGCAAAAGTACAACTACTACTACCATATTAACTATTTAAAGGTGCATTATGTAACTTTTCTAGTGTGGAGTTTTCTGCCCACTTGTCTCCATGGAAGTTATTGCTTTGCCTGAAATGTTACAAAGTATGTATGCCAGGCATGTCAAACATACGGCCCGCGGGCCGGCCCCGGCCCGTGGATGATTTAATCCGGCCCGGCATACATGTATGAGTATGTCAAAAAAAGAAGCAAGACTCTAGCTCATTTCTATCAAAAGTTGTGATTTTTTAAAATAAATACAAACAAATGCTCCCTCCGGCCTCTAGAGGGCAGTAAATGTGTAAATCTGGCCCCACAGACGTTTTAATCTGGCCAGCCAAACATTTCTAATTTATATTCAATCATTTCCGATAGACCTATAGCATTTTTATCGCTGGAACTAACACGTCTCACAATCCTTTGCAGCGGCCGCCCCTCCCCCCGCTGCTGTGCGCTGCCGGTGCAAGTGCCAGGTCTTTTAGAAGTGCCAACGCGCGTCGGCGCACTTTACACGATTTGAGCAGAGGTCCTACCCAGGAAAGAGACGTTTTTGGGAAACACGTGGAAGAAAGAAAGGAGACGGTTTTGTGACATTAGAGCGGCGCTAAAAGTGGAGCTAATGTGGAGCTAACAACAAGAAAACAAACTTCTGTGATGACAGCTCGGTGAGGAAAACATTGCAAAACCTGGACAGATCATGAGCCACAGGTAAAAACACGGTCAGAATATAATAAAGTATGAACATGACTGTGTCCACACTAATGGGACTGTGAATACAAACACAATGCACTCATTTGGTTCACCACATGAATAATCTGTCACTAAAATCAGCTTAAACTATAAAAATAGTGAGATCATATTGAGTTTGTGCAGCAACAAACCACAGATCTGTGATCTCAACATTTCATATCAGAAATATCACAAGTCCAATGTTCTTATTTTCTGCTGCTGCTGCATGAATGTGTGCATGAATGTGTCCACAAAGAACTATTACTATAAAGCTATTTATTTCTTATATCTTTTATTGTTTTATATTTTACGTTATGTTCGGCCCGCGACCCAACCTGAGCGTCGAAATTCGGCCTCGGCCCAAAATGAGTTTGACACCCCTGATGTATGCCATTAAACCTGTATATTTCTCTATGGTGCAGGTGTTGCTACAAAGCAAAGTTACATGTCAGATCTGTGGTGAGGCAAGTCCACTCACAGTAAGAATGGATGTATTTAACCTTAGCATGACAACTGTAATTGAATAAAGAAATACGTTTAATTACATATATTTCTGGGGAAAGCTATAACTATGAGCCAAGCAGGTGGCGGACCCCCCCAAAAAAATATATAGAGCGCCTTTAACAATCAAAGTATACATATATCCAAAAGGACCTCTCAAAAATAAATAATAAAGACATGAATTAATAAAAAATTTAAATTAAAATAAACCCAAAGGTGTACTATATATTGTTGCTGGTAAGATAACTGTGGTCCTACAGTATAGCCTGGGGGTGTCACCTGTTTGGAGACAAGCAGGGGGCAGACTGTCTACCTGAAAAGTTACATAGTGTCACCTTTAAAATACACTTTAGAGAAATATTTCTTTGTTTACTTCTCGTATTGCTCAAAAATATCTTTATCTACTCCAACTCACAAAGCCATATTTGTGCAGTCTATAGGTCACTCTCTTTGTGCTGCTGTGGCAGATTGAACTTTTAGAAATATAAATAAATAAAACTGTAAAGATTTGAGCAGCAGAGGGGGTTGTGAGGGGATGTGTGAGCCAGAGAAAGTGATGATAGACACCGCACAGGGGAAATATGTCTCCATCATAAGGACAGAACTGAAGAAAGCCTGGGGGGGCAGTTCTTCCTTCTCGCCTTTACCCAGAGAGCTCCTCCTCGTGCCCTACTATACCCTTAACTCAGGCCTTTTCTCTATATATTTAGTTTTATTCTCTTTTTTAGTGTCTAGAATACAAAATACAGACATGCACATAGTGGCTAGCACTCTCGCCTCACAGCAACAAGGCTCTGGAATTTCAAGATTTTTTGTGCAGATTTTGCATGTTTTTCCCTGTGCCTAGCCTCACTCAAGATCTGGAGATGGGTCCTCTGACAGGTTGCCCCAGCACAGTGAAATATGGGTCAAATACAAAGACCCACAAACAGCCCAATCAGAATTACACCATTTAATATCCAGTATTTGCAATGTATATGTTTCACTTGGTATGTCTACAGTTACAGTATATGCATGTTGAACCTAAGTGAAGTTAAAGGACCAACAGATTTTGTAGCTGGCAACAAAGTCCAAGAATCGTAAATATAAATTCATAAACAAAAATGCTTGAAACTTGGCCCACAATTTGATCACACCATTACACCTCCTTTCCACTCAATACCCGGTGGGTTTGGCGCATATTTTGAGCAGGTTGCAGAGTGCTTGTCCCTCACACCTACTGTACTTGCACTGTGGTTTGTAATACAGGAAAGTTCTCGTCTAAATACATATAAACCACTCCAAACTGCTGTGGTGTCCGGAAAAAAGTCAACTCCTTGTATTCGTGTATTCTTTCCGCAGACCCACACCACCCCAGTACCCGCACTGCTCTTAGGCTAGTGTAGCATGCATTGATTTGAATAACTTTAATAACTAAGCCAAACCGCACCAAACTCTTGTATAAATCCAACATTATATTAGAATAGTTTAGTAGTTATCATCCAAAAAACGACTTTACTATAGGTAATTCATTGCAGTGTGACGTCACACTCACAAACTTTATACAAGCCATTTGACTCTATCTATTCCCTGCAGTGTTTCTGGAAATCAACTCTCAAAAATTATATGACAATTATAACCTGCCTGCAGTGTCCCAGTCGGGGACTAACCCAAAGCTACTCAGGCACAGGCGCGATAAAGGTATTCTCGGGACATGAGTGATGAGTGATCAGAATATCTAGACGCTTTCCCCAACTTCATTTGCTTTTGCTGCATCATAAACATGATAACAAATCCAAGAATGGAAAATGATATCAATTTGAACCAACATACAAATCTTGAAAATCCAATTACCTTGATTTAAATGTATAATGAATTGGCACATTAAGGAAAATACTATGTTTACATCAGTGCGAACAGACTGAGAGGGCTCTGGCTGTGACTTAATGAGAGGGAAAATACCAACAGCACTTAGCACGGAGTTGCACACACTTGTAATTGGCTCGTGTTCTCTCTCCAGGGTGAGTAACGGGAGGGACACCATGGATTAGATTAATTTAACAGTGATCGGAGGTGATGGGCAATATTGGAATAGGTCATTGGACTCAAGGCCTGGCCCTGTTTTTATGGGAGCAGGAGCAAATGATAACCTACAACACAGATGATTGACAATTTAGTGGTGAACTTTTTGTGAATGCCAGGGTCACATTTTTATATAATGGAAAATGTTGTGCGCCATTATTGGTTCCATTGTTTTGCATTCAACATGAGCAAATTGGACAGCTTGTTTGAGACAATAGGCAGATGTTTACTGTAGTGGTTTGAATCAGGCAGGAGCGTTCACATTGACCCTCAACAGTGATGATTCTTATTCAGTGGATAGAGCTTTGTTTCAAATTCTTACTCAGTAGTCAAATTAGGGCAGGGCCAGGTTGTATCATTTATCAAAATACTGTTGTAATAGTGGTAGGTGTTATGAGTTTTGATAACCGCTATATCATTTGCATGCACTTTGCAGTTTTCATCGCAGAGGTGAGAAAGGTCAGACGAAGAGCATCTTAACTCTGGAGCATCTGCAGACGTTAAAAACAATAATGGCAGAGGCAGGGTTTGTGGAGTGAAACCTGAACTTAAGCACTGTGGTCTGGCTGGCTGACTTTTGCAGCTTTTGTTTATAAAGCAAAGTAGCCATGCGCTCTGTTCTTATGCTCTGTTCCAGTCTTCCTCGGATGTTGGAACTCGGACCTTGAAGTGACGTTTTCTCACGGGTTTTTGTGTTGCCGTCGTCACGTTGGAAAAATAATGACCAGTACATTACAGTATATAACAGTCATGACTAAAAACAAGTAAATAAAATCAGGAAAGTGATCAAATCAGCCAAAATGTGAATCCAATATAACAACACAACAGCATATTTATATCGGTAGAGGCTCAGCAACTGCACAGGAGCAGCTTCACAGACAGCGAGTGAACAGCAGAGTGAGTACACAAGTACCATCAATAGTTTAACTGTCGGAGAGTTAACTTTGACCAAACTTTTCACAGGGCGCAGCCATGTTGGATTTTCTAACTTGGATCAACTCGGGGTTCTGAAATGTTGCTTGAGTTTCCAAGTAGGAATTCTGAGTTGGAAGGCTGTTCCAGTGTGAATTTACAAGTCTCTGAAGATCCAAGCTCCAAGGACAACTGGCCTTGGAATCAAAATAAAAGTCTCTGCTACTGCACAATGTGCACAAAAACTCTACTGATACTTATGACATCGACTTAATGAAAGGTCGGTTGTAATGTGGGCTAGATAATACCAATATTTAATTTATTTGTTTGTAATAACTAACCTTCAATAGGACAAATTAAGACAGAAAAAAACATAATTGAATTCATCCATACATTTTCAGCTCAAACCCCAAACAGCCCGCTTTGAAAATATATTGACTGTATGATAAAACTACATATTCACATGAACATGCTGTCTTGTCCACAGTTTCATTTTTAAATACTGTATATGCATAGGTTTCAGAAAGATGAAATTCTAGCACCATTGCAATAGAAACAATTCAAAACAAAATGTAATATTTTTTGAAGAGCCAATTATATCATTACATCGTCATCGCAAATGGTCTCATTTCTAGACGATATAAGAATGATTAACCTTTCCTTGCTTGACCTATAATGACCTACAATGACCTATTTAATCAATAACAATAGACTAACTCTTGTCCGAACACAACATTTCCTCACTTGTTAGCTCCCAAACATCTCACCTTTCACCTCAGTTGCTGTGGACACTCCCAGCGTCTGTGTCCACAGATGCAAATCTCACACCAACAGATGCCTGATCCATGGACGTACACATACCAAGCTGACTACTGTGTTGCTAGGTTACTAGTGAACTAGATCACCACATGTAGAGCAAATTTGCATAAACCACATGAGAGTGAGTTAAGGATGATTGAAAGAATAGAAGGATAATAAATTAGAGAACTCTTCTGAGATCAATGCTTGTGATTTGGTTCTTTTCATTGGCAGCATTGTCACTTACATATGCTCAGTTTGTACCAGATTCAAAGGCAAGAATGTTTGAAATGCAAATAGTAAATCTCATGCAAACTATTCACACGTGTATCTGCATAATGTATTCATGTGTAGGGGGGCCTTGATATCCAACAGGGCCGAATTTAAAAGCTTAACCGAGCCAGCCGAGGTGCAAAAGCCACTTGCCGTTTGAAATGTCCTTAACACATCATCCTTCCACTTCAGCTGTTCTTGGAGCTCCTCTGTAAACCCTAAGTGTGGATTAAACAGATGGAGGGCTTTAATAACATTTAACATCACCCATGCTGCAAATGAATTGTTGAGTTGTTTAAAAGGCAATTGTGTGTGCATGAAAGTTAATAGAAACCTGTGTGTCTAGAATTTCTTAAGAGGAAAGACTTTTTATTATTTTCTTTTATTATTAGACAGAGGACTATAGATGACTGCATGACAAAGTAAAAAGTTAAGAAGGACACAGTATTCAACAGACAAATTCGAATTAGTTTGCAGCATCGTGGGTAGAGCCTATGTTCCGGATAAACCTTTTAAAAAAAAGTGTTAGTAAAAATGTAGGGATTGAATTTATAAAACAGTAGTGAGAGTATCAATGTCTATCTATTTTGTTTCAGGTTATTATAAGCAAAGGATATTTAATTAGCGTAACCATAATAGAAATTAATATTTTTTTAAAATATAAATGAAGTTAGTCGAACGTATACTATACAACTATACACACAGAATGTGTGCTCAATTCAAAGGTCTAAAGTAAGTAAGTTAATTGTTGTATTTGTCATTAACAAATTTGCATGGATCAGATGGAAAGTTATAGCCGCTGCAACTATGGGCCAATCTGATCTGCATGTTTTTTTGTAGATAGTTTTTTTTCCAGGACGGAATTTATGCATAACAGGGAAACGTCATACTGAAAGGCCCCCTTTGAAGTGAGTGCTAACCATGAGTGCCAACATGCTGCCATTATCAGTATCAACTCAAGTGCAGCTACCAACACATCCATGTTGTCCATTAAAGGTAATACATTCATATTCCACCCATTTCCATAGATTAAAACCATAACTTTTTTACCATAATGCAGACTATGCACTTTACATACACAAAGCCATATGACACATTACTACACTTTTCAGTCAAAGGGAATATGATTATATTTAAGATTACCTAACATTTTGCCTGTTTTTCTCCAAATTGAAAATTGTGGCGACGTCTATAATGTCACTTCCTGTTCGTTTTAAATCTGTTTAAATCATACATCAGTTATAATTTGACAAATACACCTGACAACTGCATTTTGTTAAATGATTGTTTAAACTGTCATGAAAAGGTGTAAGTTGTGTGGGAAGTTTCTCTGCATTTTTGATGAAATGGTGCCTTTTGATGACATCACAGAAGTGGAGGTATTCTTTTGTTTTCCCTTATAGCGTAAAACACATACGTTGAAGATGTACAACTACAGTAAGTGGCGGTAAATGCACCTTTTCAGTTGGCTGCCAACCACCATTAAAAGTAACACAACAACAACAACAACAACAGATCTACTTCCTGTAATATTAAACTGATGAAAAACTGATGAAAAACTATGATCACTATTTACTACAGGGGCTATCTCACCAAACAATATCATAATTAGAAAAAGATGTGAAGCTGGCATATAGACTTTAAAATAACATTAAGCAGTTGAGGTAAAGTTACACCGTGTTTTGTATATCATAATTTTACATTGTTCTTTGTGAAGAGAAATACTGATCTAAAATGACTCAGTAATAGAAACAGGTTTCTTGATTTCCTGTTCAATACTACAGAACTGATGAAGCCTCTCTTCATAGTGGTTCATATTGTCATTTACATGTTTTTATTGTTGACAAGTGGCTATGTGACATTTTTTAACCCTACTTGTGCCATTCTGAGTCTTAATTAGTCAAATAATCACATCTAAGTAAAGGGATGTAGCAGGGATAGCGGGTAGGTAAAAAACAGCAAACAAACTTGCAGGAATCAAAACACAACTTTGAGTAAACTAATGATGAGGAAACACTGTTAAGTTAAAAGCTCATTAAAGTTTTGTATATGTCTGTATATGTCCCCTTCAAATTACCGCCAAAACATTAAAGAAAAACGGATCCCATTAAATACAAACAAATGTGTTGAATGGGCCTGAATTGTAGCTGCTCCTTGTTGTGGTTGCATTCATTTTCTTTAAAGGAAACAATGAAAGTAAAGGGTGGATCCAATTCCTGTGTGCCGGGTCAATCCATAATGCACCACCCACGCCAATTCATATGCAGCACACGGCACTGCATTACAAGCCTAATATTGTCCAAATCAAATTAACTGAGGCTAATTCCATTCTGTAATAGATATTATCAAAGAGCACACCATTAAACTGGATTAAGCCTCTGTCCCGTCCAAAAGATATTTGAGTAATCATGACATTTGGAGATGCCGTGCCAATTCCCAACACAATAATGCACCAAACAAGTGACTCCAGATGCCAAATCTTAACCGTATTAGCAGAAACAATCATCTGTGTTAAAGTTTGCCTTATATGACAAACAAAACGAATTAAAATGTTAAAAAGGTCAAAGGACATAGGAGGTGAAAAACACATTACCGGTAATGTTTATGGTAATCTACTTTCACGTGCACAAAAATCAAGAGTGCCAAGTTTCTAGACAAAGAAATGGCCACAATGGCTGTGTACAATCAAGATAAGGAGTATTCAAACATCAACCTTTGGGTCTGTGGGTGTAGACTGAATGAATTCCCATTTGGAGCCTGGCACAAATTCCAAAACTTGACATTCACACAACCTTATATCCATTTTCAAGCCTTAACTCTAAACTCAAAACTAAAAAAACAACTTAAAACACAATGGTCAACTACAAAATTTAAACGCAGACTGCAATTGTAAACACTCTTTTTGTACGTTCTACAGCCTGTTTACTTAAAAGACTGCACACTCTGATCCAGGCCCAATGACCAAAGACAGGAGTCACAATATGACATTTTATAGTCAGACTATAACATTTACAAGGTTTAGATCCAGAGACTCTTAAGTCCAAGTCTGAAATAGTTTGATACCTGAAGCTAGAAAGTTAATCTTGAAAATAATCTTATTTGTCGAATAAATATGTCATACATATTTGCAGCACAAGAATCAGTCTCAAACCAACAGACACAATGTGAAACTGGTCCTATAGGTCACTAGTTGCCTCACAACACACAATTAAAAGTGTTGTAGCATTTACCAAGTTGTGTCTTTATGATGGCTTGTTTATTCATTGAGACAAGGACAGTGCACAATATACATCAACCTTATCAGGAGAGATGCATTGTACCAGGTTGGAGCTCAAGTGCTAATTTCCACTGGGCAGGCTGATGTTATTAAGTCCCACTGAGATATAACAGCTCTTTTTCAGTGGTGGAGCCTATTAAACATGTTTTTAGTGGTAGGGGAAACCAGAGTACCCGGAGGAAACCTACGCAGACACGGGGAGAACACGCAAACTCCACACAGAAAGACCACGTGCTACTCTGCAACCGGTTAGGTGACTTTCGAAATCTGATGATTGTGTTTTTATTTTAACCACAAAGTATTCTGTTTTTTTTGTTCACAAAGTTAGATTCTACAAACATTCTGAACTGTTAAGTGATTTAGTGTCTTCGTGAATAGTTTTGCAAAGTGTGCAATAGATTGGCCAGATTTCTTAAAAGTTTCAGAAAAAGTGCCAACGTGACTGAAAAATTAAATACACTTCTTCTGTGTGGCACATCCCTATTCTGCCCCTTCCATCTGTGTTGTATTTCAACAACCGAACTGCATTGTTGCTCGGATTCCAAAACGTTTTCACCAAGTACAAATTCAGAAAAATTCGCCTTTCTAAATACCTCATGGACAGAACTAAAAGTCTAAACTAGAAATAAACCAGGTCATATAAGAACAATAACATCAGAAATTGGATACCACACTGATAAAATACTATGGCATTTTCAAGGTAAAATATTTTTTTCTTTAATATTAACACATGGTCTTATGATCTGAAAACTAAACTATTCCAGAAGAGTCAAAATTTGGCTTTTGTGATTTTTTTTTTATCAGTAATGACATGTTCAAATGAGTCTCTAGTTTCAAAACTAGTTTTAGTATTGATTAGTATTTGGTATAAATTTTCTTTTACACCCGTAATTTGTTAATTAAAGAGAAGAGTACAAAAAGAACAAGCCAATGTTCCAAAAAAAGCCACTTCTTTCCATTTCAGTACCTGAGGAATACTATAAACTGTATACCCACAGTTGTGAAGAACCTATAAAACCCACTGGCAAGTCAGCAGTCCGACACAGAGAGGTCCGTTTCATTCATTCCACTCTCCATTCACAGGCTGAGAATCAATGCCCACACGGAATCGAGAGAAAGACATAAAAGAAGCCGTGACATTCAGGAGTCATTGATTGTGCGACGCAACCAGGAGAAGTGAAAAAAGTCCTCTACCATTGTTCTGAGTCTCATTAGGGAGTACATAATCAGTGCAATCTAAAGGGAGGAAAACAATGCAAGCAGACGAGAGCGGGGGATGAAAAGAAGAGCCAAAACAGGAGATAATGAAGACTTCATTAATCAGTGTGGATACAAGCACTCCGTTGTGGATATACCGGTACGAATGCTACTGCCGCTGCCGCTGACATGGCCTTAAAAAGAGCCTGATTGTGGAGTCGGCTCTGCGTGTCGCCACATTGTGTGATTTGCAGACAGACACACTAAAAACAAGAGCAGGAAGGAAGAAACAGGGAAATATACAAATGAAGACTCTGGAGTTTACGTTTGGAAGGTGGAAACCTCTAAGTCCTGATGTAGACTGGTTTGGTTCTGTTCTATTCCTGGTTTATTTTGGATCTAGTCCTGGTTTCTGTAGTGTCTGTGCAAGTGTAAAGGCACCCTAAATCGCTTTGGCTGATAATCCATTGGTAAGAGAATTGATTTTGGTAAGGATCATACACATTTGATGGTATGGATGACATATTTTCATCCAATTTCCTTCCAAAATAAAGGTTTGGAGTAATAATTTTTTTGTTATTATTTATTTAGTAATACAAATAAATAAATAATACAACTTTTAAAGCAGTTGTTAGATTTAAATTTTTTTTTAATGATTAAAACATGAATTAGATGCTGTAAAATACCATTTTAAAACAACCTACACCATGAGTAGCACCCACTGGGATCATAATCATTTACATTTCATTATGCTTCAGAGCTCTGTTTCCTTTGCATGCCACAGAATAATTTTATTTGTAAAGTACTTCAAACGATTACACAATGGCATTTCAATCTCCGTGGTCATTTAAACCCCTTTTGTCCTCCCTGGGCATTTCATCACATTCCAACTCCCTGGGAATTTCTTAGCATTAGTCCTCCCGGGGCAATACATCGTATTCATTCCCTCTGGGCATTTCATCCCCCTACCAGGCGTTTCATCCCCCTACCAGGCGTTTCATCCCCCCCGGTCGTTTCATCCCGCCCTTGGAGTTTAATCGTTCCTGGGCTTTTCATCCCCCCCAGATATTTCTAACCCCCCCAGCATTTCATCACATTTAATTCCATTCATCATCCCATGGTATTTCATGGCATTCGTCATCGAAGTTTATAGCATTTCCTTGCATTTTTCCTCCCTGGGCATTTCATGGCACCTCATCGCATTCATCCCCTCTGCATTCGGCCCCTCAGGGCATTTCATTGCATTTGTTCACACTGAGCATTTAACTGTATTTCAACATGTTCTTCCCCCTGGATATTTCCCCGCATTTGTCTGCCCTAGGCGATTAATCGCATTCATACCTATTGAGCATTTCATCGCATTTCGTCGCATTTCGACGCATTTTGTGGCATTTTTCCCTCTTTGCGTTCAACTATACGTCTCATAAATGCAGTATTTCTCAGACCAGTTCTTTGTAAAAGCTATTACAGCAGATGAATGATAAATCACAACTTATTGTATCAATAGCAGAAGATTTAAATAATTACAAATGACTGAGAATTCACTAAAGCCCAATAAGTTTTGCTTTAAATGTAAAGTACATCTTTAGTGTTTAAATATTTAGTAGAGTATTTATAAAGTGACTGATTTGACTGATTTGACAAGTGCAGCATGTCCATCACCAATTAAAATAAACAGAAGCAGTTGGTAATTAGACAGACAAACATTTAGCAGAAGTTAGGAGCAATTTGGATGAGTTCAGTGCTGAAGATGACTGACAGGCCATCTGTGAGAGCCAGCTGAGAGAGGGAGCAGAAAGTATGCAGTCCAAATCCTCTTTAGACGTGTATATTTACATCTCTGCCAACGTCACATTCCTTCATATACTTATTTCCTCTGTAAGTGTAAATATTAGGTGATAGATTTGTGGGGTTCAATGTGGTTATCAAAAAATGCATCCTAAAAATATCCATTTGATTCTAAATCTTGTATCCAAACGTTTGTGTTTTTAATTAAAAAAAAAAAAAAAAAGAGAGCATATTATACCTGAGTGATTACAATGTCAACAAACCCTCAACTTCTCATAGAACATTCCACTCTCCCTTTCTCTCTCTCTACTCCCCCTTTTTTTTTAATGGTATTTGAAGACGTACAACTACAGAAGACAAACAGCTACAGTAGGTGGCGGTAAATGCACCTTTTCAATTGGCTGTGAGTAGTCCTTTGAAAGTCCTTTGAAAGTAGTGAGTAGTCCTTTGACCGGGTTGGGGCGAGTTATAAAATGCTGACCGCGGAATTTTGCAACTTCGCATGTAGAGAACTTGTCAGTCATCACTGTCCCCACTGTTCATGATCTCTGTGTGAACTGATGAGAGAGAGAGAGAGAGAGAGAGAGAGAGAGAGAGAGAGAGAGAGAGAGAGAGAGAGAGAGAGAGAGAGAGAGAGAGAGAGAGAGAGAGAGAGAGAGAGAGAGAGAGAGAGAGAGAGAGAGAGAGAGAGAGAGAGAGAGAGAGAGAGAGAGAGAGAGAGAGAGCGAGAGAGAGACCGTAGTCCGAATTACGTTGCACCTTTTTAATAGGTGTAATGCAGAGTTCATAGTAGAAAACCAGGGGATCAAACCAACAGCAACATTGAAGTTCTATCTAGATCAATAATAAAGCAGATCTACTGGTAATAGTTGTTTAAAACAGATTATTTCATATGGATTAAAAAGGATACAAGGAATTATTATTTGCTCCTCTGTGGCTCTAAAATGACTCTTGATTATAGTGTGATTGTAATCACACCAATAAATTATCTGTTTTGTCTATAAATTGTCCACAGTGCTATTGGATTCCTTGTTTGAACTCATTTTCAATTTCCAAGGACTTGAGTTTTTCTGCCTGCAATCACACCAAACCAGCACTTATTATCTAGCCAAACATGTATTTTCTTGTGCATCTGACCCTGTGTTAAAATGTTTTCTTTCTGCACATCCAGATCTATTTGTGTCAAACAGCAAGAACTCTTCTAATGTTGAGTAGTAAAATCAAACTTATGCAAA
The DNA here is from genome assembly GCA_015082035.1 of Chaenogobius annularis. Lineage (NCBI taxonomy): Eukaryota > Metazoa > Chordata > Actinopteri > Gobiiformes > Gobiidae > Chaenogobius > Chaenogobius annularis. Next base: position 20,853 of record BJKM01000344.1, on the reverse strand, counting down.
GAAGTTTGCATGAGAACCAGAGTTCTCAGACCAGAACCAGACCAGAACCAGAGTTCTCAGACCAGAACTAGATCAGAACCAGAGTTCTCAGACTTGTTTCACAGATTGAGAATGACTCTTGGATGAGAGTCGAAACGTTTTGTTTTTCTTAAACTGAGTCCAGATGACTACAACTGAATCTTTTTCTACAAAACTGTACTATTATTGGAGATAATAGCATTTCTCCCCTGTGCCAGTCAAACGCTGCCAGCTCAGCTTTTGTTACAGTGGCCTAAGTCATTACTCCTAACATCTGAAGCGTAGCCAGACTGGACTGGACTAGACTGCAATGTACATTTAGGCTACGTTCACACTGCAGGGTATGAGGCCCAATTCGGATTTTTGGTTTAAATCAGATTTTTTTTTCTGTGGTTGTCCACATTACAAAAAAAATGAGACTGCTGTTTGTGTCAGGTGTGAACGGAATGCAGCTTGATGTGGCCCGCATGCGCACAAATGTATTTGTATTTGTGTTTACGGAAGTAAAAAAAGGCACGTTACCCAGCCGCGTCAACTCCTTTTATTGAAGTCCCTATTTTCTTTAAATTTTGCAAAAAGGCTTTTTATTTCCGCTGTCATGGCAGCAAGGAGCACTTAATCTCCTCAAATACCGCCCAATTACGGTACGAACCCTCTATTTTCGCCTGAATTGATTCACAAACTTCTTCCTTCTTCCACTGACAGTTTTTGGCTCCTTCATCTGCCATTTCTCTCCACTTTGACTCAGGATTGTGACGTTTATCCCTGAAATGTTGTCTATTGATTACGTTCGGGTCGGATCTGAGGACCTGAGCGTTCAGATTGAAGTTACATTCTAAAAGTGCGGATACATACTAGGTCACATTTGGGCAAAAAATTGCAGCGTGAACGTAACCATAGTCTTAGGGTTCATGTCTGGTTCATGTCCTGGGTCCTTTACTGATGGTAAATAAACTCAAGCCTTATTCTTTCTATTCTTGGACCACTTAAATTTATTCTACAACATATAAATTACCATCACTGGAAATACAGCAGTTTATCACAAAATCAAATCAGCGCTTGTTTTCACCTGAGTGAGTAGGTAAAACACTCATTTGTGATTTTATTTAGTTTGAGCCAGTGAATTGGATCTTAAAAATACAGGAGAAACTATTTTAGCTAACAAATTATCACACAGGTAACCTGAACTCAAATGCAACACAAAGAATGACCCAAACGTAAATCCTTGTTAAGTTAAACAGAAAGTGCCCTTTCAACACGAAAGCCTTACAAATGACAAAGAAGGCAGGTAAATAACTCGGCAAATACCTCTAACTTAATCCCTGAAAAAGAAAATCAGACAGGGTAAAAACTCAGAAACGGGGAGTAATGCAGAATCAGATTTCAAATATAGAGCTCAAGCTGTTTCTGCTGATGGCTTTCAATCAATCTGAATTTTCATACCTTAATAAAGGTTCTCCTCAAGGCTCTGTCCTTGGACCACTGTTATTTAGAATTTATATAAACATAACGGGCATAATCTAAAAAACATTTTTTCAGTTCTAGATTATGGTTCTATTATACATATGCATTGTACAGCAAGGATACAGAACTCACACTGTGAATTCTATTCTAAAGTAGAATGGCAATCATTGGATGCACGAAGAGAACAGCACTGCCTTTTGTTTGTTTATAAGGCTCTAGTTGGCATTTTGCCTGATTATTTATCAAGTTTATTGCACATCAGATCAGGTATTCACCATTTGAGGTCTCAAGACATTTTCATTTTACAATCCCATTGTATCAACACAAAGACAGGTAAAAAGGCTTTCGAGCAACTTTGCTCCCGCCCTGTGGAACAAAACACAGAGACTTTTTCAATTAAATCATTAATGCCTTTTAATGATTTTAAAGAAACAAGGCTTTTTTTAATATAAAATGTTATCCCATATTGTATGTATAAATGTGTTTTTATAAATTGGTTTATTGTATTGAATGTTTTATTTGTGTTTTAGTATCCTGTGTTTGTTGTTTATTTTGTGTTGTGTTTTAACAGGATGGCCCATGAAAAAGAGAACTTTTCTCATTGGGTTTTCCCTGTATAAATAAATAAAATGAATGAGTAAAAATACAAGGGGCAGATGATCAGATATAAATGCAGCGCTTGAGTGTCTCTCTTGACTAGTCAACAATATAGCACAGACTGAATGGAAGGAGGGAGCATATATAGGTTACCCTGGGCTGATTAGGGAATGAGAGGTAGCTGTGGAGAGCAGGAAAACAAGAGAGACAGGAACAGGCTGAAAAATGGAACTGGATTTAGGATAAACAAAAGGCAAAAGGCAGAACAGTGACATAAATAGCCAAAAAATATATATATATCTTTGAGTGGCGGCAGGAAGTAGTTGGACAAGAAAATTCACCACTGGTTGGGGAGATCAAGGTTTGTTTGTTGATTTATTTTGTCAGGACAGCGCGTGTTAATGAACATACATGATATACATACTGTAAACACACCGGTATGTAGCCTCGGGCTGATTTCCATCACTCTCACGACACACTTTCATTCATACACCACATACTATTGTACATGTGTTAGAAACCGGAGTACCTGGAGGAAACCTACGCAGAACGGGGAAAACTCGCAAACTCCACACAGAAAGGCCCCACGCCACCCGGGAATCGATCTCTCGCCTGTATGTGTTCCCAGGATCAAGTTTTTTTTTTTATTATTTAGCATGTTCCTATTACCTTTTATTAGCTATCACATACACTTCAGCACCACCTCCGTTGTGAAGACACCTTGAGTCAGCTGAAGAGCAAATAGTGAATTGCAGCCGAGTAGAAGTGTGAGGACAAGGTGTTCCAAAATGGCTGCTGCTGCCACTGACGTTCACAAGCCTCGTTAGTTCTGCCTCTCACAGGAAACTGATGGCTCTAATCAAAATGAGCATCTTGTCTGTGCACACTGCTTATCATCTAATTAATCCCAATCAGAGAGAAATCTAAAACACATTAACTCTACCTAGACATGCCACAAATCAGGCCCATGTTGAGATAAACACACGCACGCAGCAAATTAACTCGCATAGGTAGCGCTTATAATATCCCCGTAATCAGGGAAAGGCTGGCTGCTTCGAGATCCAAGGACACCAGACAGGCGGAACCGTTTAGGCTTGGCAATGTGAACTCTTAAGTGCTGTAACTTTCTCAGCCAGCTGTGACAGAGGAAAACATTCAGGAGTAAGGCAAATGGACAAATATTTAATAGTTAAAGTTAACTTCAGCAATCTTGCAAGTGAATGAGCATGGATTAATGTATCAAATCAATATCCGTTCTTGTGAATGACAATTTATTTTTTTTTTTTTCAAAATCAGAAACCATAATGCAACCAAAACAAACAGGGCAAGACCAGAAAGAAAAAAAAACAGGTAAATTTGAAATTAAAACTTTCGGAAGGTGTGGCATTCAGCATTTTCCATATGTCACATTAAACAAAAAATCTACTTAAGAAGAACTAAGTAACATTATTATCTTTTATTAAGACATTTATTTTCGTGGCGTTTGAAGCATTTGTTGTCGCCCCTGCTGTCTCTGGGCTGAAAACCAGCATTGCGACATACACTGACATTGACCCAAAGACAACTCTACTGAAAAACCCTGGCTCTTTTTTTTTTTTTGGACAATGTTGAATGTTTTTGTATGTGATTATTACTGCCTTATTTCAATAATCAAACCAAATCAATTTCTTAATTTTTAGTTTTTGCTCAAAGCTGGGGCTAGAACTCAAAAACCTTTACACAGAACGTTACCATTAATGTTCTAAAAATAACCCCTCAAACCATGAAAAGTACCTTCTACCTTTCATTCTAGTTCCAAAACATTGTGGAACAGAAATTACAGATACCTGCTTTTAAAGTATGAAGTGAATAGTATAGTAGAAGTATCTGCTGTAAAAATTAAAGTTAAGATTTACTTTACTTTACCTTTGTTCTTCGTTATATTTCATTACTGGTGATATTGTTGTTGAATAAAAAAATCTAAACAGTATATGCAAAATAACTCAATAACATAATTAATGGGTAACTGAAAACATTGGAAGACTGTCTGCTTATTTTTGGGTTGGATTCCAGACTGGTCCAGATCAGAGGAGCACTCTGGTCACTCTCCTGTCTCCTCTTTGATGTATGTCTTTTCGTGTCCCCATGAGTTCACATGTGCCTCAGTACTGCTGGGAAGTCAGACTTACAAACTCACTGAACACTAGCCAGCCTTATGTCAGTCTTTGCATCCGAGACATGTCTTTAATGAAGTCCCATGGAAACCTACATGAGCCAGTTCCTAATTTTAAACAGAGCCTTACAGAGAGACAAGATTAGAAGACTTTAATGTGTGACCGTTGCAACAGGAAGTGCACATTTTGTTTTCATCCAAGACAGTTAATTTACGAGATAAATATATACATTATTTTGTAAGTCTGTGATTTGGCAGCTCGTGTCATTTTTGAGATGCCATTTGTTTTTTAATAAAGTAAATTCCTCCGTTACAGTTTTCAGTCATAATTAGGGATGTCACTATGTCAAATTTTAATTCTTACTTTACTTTTTTTGTGAGAACAAATTTTATAATTGTTCATTATTAATTGGTACTATGACCAACTGTGAAATCCTTAATTTGCTTTCATTCATGAATGTAACGGATTACCATTCCTCAATAGAGTTATGAAATCAAACTTTCTGAAAAAGCAATACTGGTACATGAACAGCCTGATGAAAAGTACTTTATACAGAGTTGAGCCTTTTCTGAGAATAGACTAAACTGAAATTGCTCACTGTTGCTGCCTACAATTCTGTCCATTATTATTATTTAGTTCTTAGGATTATATTGTGACCTGAGTAATCACGACATCCCTAGTCTTAATCCTTCAAATCATAGCTATGATTGTTTAACTATAGCAACACAATTTTTAGACTTTTTATTAAATCTACTTCAAAGTGATTTACCACCTATGGATGAGTTTGTCCTTTAAAGGTGCTTTTCTCGTGGATTCTCCTGTTATCACCATGGAGATGCCTTTGCTTTGCCTGGAAATTTCCACAATATAGCATTAAACATATTATTTTGCTATTTATTTATTTAAGATACCTGCCATCAATTGGAGATATTTTTCAAATAAATTGTTCAGTACAGTACGGTCTCAATGCTTCTAACAACAGGTGAATAACAGCAGGACTATTGAGTATATGATGTATTTCTGCTTGTACAGACAGCACAGGGTACACCACGAGCACCAAGAGACTCACTTGCCAAAACTGTGCACAGAGAAACTTGAGTCAAAATCTGCTGCAACTTACCCAGCGGCAAATATTCTACAATGCAGTTTAAGACGCAGCTTTCAGTGAGTTCAGACACTCAGGATTTGTTCTGACATCTGACCCAAATGTGACTTCTGCCAGCGCACTAGAAGTATTGTATAGAGAGTAGAAGAGTATAGAAAGTGCAGCTTTGGCAAACTTTGGTTTTAATGATTCATTGGTTGTGGTTGCGGTTGCTGTGGTGTGTGTGCATTACGCACTCTGGCATCTTCAAATTCCATAAGAAAAAGACCTATGTGTCCCTAGATATGAGGTGCTTTTACTGATAACAATTGTAATGTTGATTTATCCTTAATTTTAAAATAAAAAGCAGAACGTAACGTAAAGGTGCATTATGCAACATGCCTGGTGGAGGGTCTTCCACCTCCATGCAGAGGTAATTGCTTTGCCTTTGCCAAGCATGTTCCAAGGCATTAAAATGATCTATCCTGCATTTATTCAGGTGATTTTATTGACACAAAGTACCTTACCCATCCCACTGTACTGTGAAAACGATCACTACAAATCTAAAAAATTAACAAATAACATCTCAAAAAATCTGTATAGAAGTTAAAAAAATATATATTATTTTGAAAAAAGAAAATGAAAATAAATAATAATATTAATAATGAGGGCAGTAGTCCACAAAATAAATTCTTGGTCTGTGATGCTCTGTGCATTGATTCTGATTCTAAATATTGGCAAAAACGGGGCTTCAAACGATTCAGTATCTCTATGATCAGACCATGTATCTGACCTGAACTGCTCTTACAAGACCGCAACAAAGATTATGTACTTCATATGTAAAAAAGTAGAAGCAATTTCACTTCGAACACTCCAGTTACCTCACTCCATGCCTTTCTTTTCTGGCTCCTTAATATTATAAAATACTTTTAACTTTTTATTTGATTTTGCACTTGATCGACCCACTGAAGCATTCATCTTTCTCATCCACAACAATAAAATAGTTGACTATAGAAATGTCAAGATTATTCGGTTAATCGTAAGAACTAAAAATGATAATCATGAGAACTGTAGGCGGCAGCAACAATGTAATATTTCAGTATTTCAATATTTCACCCAAAACATCTAAGTACATGTAAAGTACTTTTGTATCTGGCTGTTTATGTGACAATACTTTTTCCATTCAGAAAGTTTGTAATCCTTTATATTAGCAATTAAGAATTTCAAAGTTTTTTTTGGGTCAAAGTGCCATAAATAAATCGAGATGTTTCTTCTCACATTAATCTTAACACAAACATGTGATATTGTGACAAAGTCCAATAGTATAAATGTTGAAACCATCGACCGATTATTTGACTTAAAGCGGTACAGCCCTAAAAAAAATATAAAAAAAAATAAAAACCATGTGATAACAGTTTACCTGCGACCTGTTGTTTCACCATATACACTTCCCTTTTCTGTTCCCAGTGACTTGTTGAGAAGTAATATCCTTGTTTCGGGCCAAGCTCTGACCTTTGGAGCTCCATATAAAAACAAGACCGCGAGTGTCTGGGTGTGTGACCTGTAGTTGATCCAGTGGAAAGGTTACGGAGCAGCAGGCTGACTCATGCTCCGGACACAGCCAAACACTAACCGCCACATGTCTCCACCGCTTTGCCTCGCCTCGCACCACAGCCATTTGGAAAAGGTCAAAAGGTTATGGATCAATTCTGACAGGGCCGCGCTGGGAGAGATGCTCAGATGCTGCATAATACCACGTCCCGGCTGAATAATGCACTGCAAATCTCTTTCTCCACAAACAGGCACTGATCTGCAGACAGCAATCAGACAACAGTCATTCGGGTGCAGTAACAAAGGACTGAAAGCTTATTTTGGTGTGCATTTCAATAGCACGTGAGAGTAAAGTTGACTTTCAATGTATATTTGTTGAGATATGATAAATATGACCTGGTTTAGAGCAGGGATGTAACAATAACCGAAGAACTGTGTTATTGTATCGTCAAAAGTCTCACAATAATATCGGCTGTCACAATATACTGTCACAAAAAACAGGAAACTACGTAGACCGTGATCCTTTGCTTCATCAAAGTGCAGACAATATAAAGACATAACTGTTTTTAAGCACTTTTATACCTTAAAGCAGAACCAAGTAGCCTAACTTCAGCAATGTGACTCTTACAAATACACTGTTGGAGAAAAGACCCAAAAGTAAATTTCTTTCTTTCTTCTTTTTTATTGAAATAAGGCAATATAATCACATACAACAACATTTAACGTTGCCAACTATAGCAACAACAAAAAAGAGCCAGGGTTTTACAGGAAAGTTGTCTTTGGTTCAATGTCAGCAAATGTTGCAAGGCTGGTTTTCCGCCCAGAGACAGCAGGGGGCGACGACAGACACTTCAAACGGTGCGAAAAATACATATTTAACCATCACAGGGACTAAAGATGTTTAGGAAGGTAAAATGTTACTTAGTTCTCCTTTAAGTTTTTTGAATAGGACAGTAATTATTCATACCAAAGTCTTGTCAAGCATAATTTCTGCAATTCTGTTTGCCTCTTCAAAATAAAACGAAATCTATTGCATATTTTGTTCAAAATAAAACAAAATCTATTGCATATTTTGAAGATATCGTTCCATGAAATAAATATTGTGATGATATTGTACTGTGAGATTTGCATACTGTTGCATCCCTAAAGAGAAATGATTATAAATATAGAGAAAATACCTCCAGGGTTGCCTAGTACCAGCTCGTTTATCACTACAAACTAATTATTTTGAGTATATACAGCATACTCCACTACTACTAAAAAGATGCCAATCAGATGAATGAATTTGGGGGGAAAAGTTGCCAACCAGTTAACTTTTATTGTGTTTTGATGTAACACTGGTAACACAGTAATTTTTCCTGTTTTACAGGTTAAATGTGGGCGATATAGAAAATGATCGCTTCATAATCTTCATGAGCAGTTTTTTTCTTCCTTCTTTCTCAATCAGTAATCAGTATCCGGGATTGTATATGTCACAATATATTCATAGCATTTTAGTTCAATCTTTACTCAATCAGTATCATTCAGAAAGTTTGATTTCATAAAGCTGGTCACGTACTAGAGGAATTACAGGTAAATGCAAGCAAGAATAGTCTGAATAGTCGCAAAATTTCGATTTTTCTTCTCACACAAGTTTTACATCGTGACATCTCTACTAACTATTGTAAATTTCGACTCTTTCGACGTCATCAAGTAGACAATGTACATTTACTTCTGTGAAATTAGCAACTGTTCCAACCAGAGCGCGACAGCTTTGTGATCCTGTTTATTGAAGCAAAGTGAATTACCTAAAAACAGCTCAAGTGTTGATTGTCTCCTCAGTCTCATCTTCTGCCACTCCTCTCAGCTGCCACTCTCAGGCAGTCTGATCATACTTTAGACCCTCTCAAAAAATCATTGTTCATCTGCAAAAATCCAACCGCTGATTTGAGCTCTCCTCCTCCTCCTCCTCCTTCTCCTCTTTCTCCTCCTCTCCATCAGCACGACTCTCCCTCTCCACTCGTCACCAGCGTATCTTTGCTTTCTGTGTTGATTAAAATAGCCTAAAGTTAATGTTTTAGCCTGTGTTGTTGTTTGATGGGGGATTCTACAAACTGCCACTTTACTCGAAGATATTCTGTGACATTGTCGTGACCTTTGTAAAAGTGTATTGATCATGTGACCTAATGTCTCCCAGGCTACCCTCGGTGTAGGCCATTTGACAGTGATATACTTACATGCCCAGTAAAATCCGATAAGTAGAATAAGCAGATAACTCAACAATAAGATGTGATTATTGCTGCCTGTTTACAAGCACAAAAGAAATGTGATCATCAAAAACACCGTTGTATTTGAAAGACAATTCATTTTAACGTACCTTTTTCAATTGTTTTGACCTCTTTTTTGCATAATTGTCCATGTCAGTACCAGAGTGAACAATCAGAAAGAATTCAAATTACTCACATCAGATGCAAATGTTTACATGACATTTCAATAAGCTTCAGAAATCAGATAATGAGCATATTTTTGACGTGCATGTAAACATAGCCAGTAACTATGTGAACAATCATAAAGAAACCAGTTTGAAAGCCAAATATTAGACAGTGAAAGAGTTTGGTTTTTCAAAATTCAAAATAATGCAGAGAAAAATATTACAAACGTGTCGATAATTATGAATGGGAAAGACATACTTAAAGGTACAGTTTTCTGATGAAGTATATACATCAACTGCTTGTCTCAATGGAGAAGTTATCGCTTTGCTTAGAATGTTCCACAGTATGGCATTAAACTTCCACAGAGACGAGCAGAGGGCATCACCAGGCCAAGTTACAGGTCAATAAACAACAAAAATGCCTGTTTTTCCAAGGTTTTTTGCAGGAATAAAAACACCTGTAATGAAATAATTGCTTGGCAAAAATGGTTTATAACATATTTTGGAACATTTCTGGCAAAAAAATAACATCTGTACACAAGAAGGTAGCATCGTTACAGAGTAAATCAACGTAAAATAAGAATTTTCCAAGTCGAAATAAACACGATTTGGACGTTAGTTATGACTATTTGAAAAAAACTTTAGAGAGTCAATTCATAACTTTAATTAGGGGCGGATATGAAACACACACAACAGACAGTGAGCCCTTGTAATAGTAGACAAAAGTAGTATTGTTCAAATCCGTAGAAAAAAAACAAACTTAAACATGGAGGAAGCGAGATGAGCTCCAGTGCTTTTCTATTACTGTCCGCTCTGTCCTTATGCTTCCACTGCTCTCCTCTGAGACTGACCTGTCAAATTGAATTGCTGAGCACATCTCCGCAAACAAAAAGCAACTCTCACCTTCACCAGCGCCGGAGGATCGAACCGGCAGCGTGACAGTGACAACACAACCATGTCAAGGTCTGATCACACGAAAAGACCAGAAAACCACTTCAAACGGTTACACGAAAGCATGCGGACAAATCAAGACTGAAAAGGAACGTCAACCGCCAAAATAAAGGAATGAATAATAACATTAAAATATTGCATGCAAGATACATTAGATAATATTGTGAATGTTTAGAAGTTATGTATATTGTTTATAAATAACTTATAATAAAAAATGCCAAATGACAAACTGTTATGTTGTAAACTTTTAAATAAGGATATAAGTTGATGGTTTTTTTTTTAACTTATACGTTTGAAGACATATTTCTGTTAGATAGATACATATTTGTATTCTGTGAAAGTAAAAATGTAAGTGTATGCATGTAAATATATGTGATGGGGTACGGAAACACTGTGCTAACATAATGGAGCATGGACATTATTTAGTTTAGTTTAGTTTATTTATTTAGACATCCAAAACAACCACGCAAACAAACTAATGGGCAGAAATGACAAAACATTAAATGTACCGTGAAAGTAAACACGCTAAAATGTTAATCAAGTTAATATGATTTTTAAGGAAAACACTAATACAATCAAGTAAAGTGCTAGATCCTAATGGTTAAAGTGCATTGCTCAAGCTAGTGACGGCTATGTAAGGTTTTCAAGGTTATCACAGGATTTCAAAAACTACCACAATTTTAAGATGTGAAACAAACAGTGCACAACACAACCATAACAACATTTTGCAACATTTATTTATCTCACACATTCCCCAAATTCATGGCTAGGCAAATTGGCCTAAGGCTAATTGTACTCTAGTGTTTACCCGAGTGTAAGTTGTTTGTACAGCTGTTTGTATCAATAGTAGTCGTAAAAAGAGAGATCCTGACCTTTACTACCACAAACGTTTTTATAAAGTTTTGAAAATTAACATGCTTTTACATTACACAGAACAAATCCAATATACAAAAAGGAGATTTTTCATTCTGCTTTAGCTCCGCTCACTACTAGGGAATGACTTATGGAGTAAAAACAATGGACAGAAAAACAGTTGTGGGGGATTGTGTTAAGGGCAGTGGTTGGTCTAATTAACAAGGGGAAAATACTGAGCCGCTCACAAAGACAGGGTCTGTACAGGTCACCACTTTCTGAATATTATTTTGACAGCATGAGCATTCGCAGAGGTATTAAGAATTCAGAATATAAAAGTAGACTACGCCGAGTGAACCTTCGAATTAAATACCCAGCATGCCATTCTCCGGCAGAGTTAGACTGAAAGACACATGAGTGATGCAGAACTGAAGCCGGCAGGAATATGCAGATGAAGTTTAATGATCGAGGACTGGAATAAGTTTGAGGAAACAAATTGATCTCTAAACTCTAAAAGTCACCAAAAGCACTGTGGTGGACCTTACATTCAGCCGCCCACTCGCCCAAAAACCCCGGGGCATCCTGGGCCAACAAGCCTCCATTTGCACACAGTTGGTGATCTAGATTTACAAGGCCGTACATATGGGTTTCCTCAATAATTCATGGAGGAAAAATGTTAGAGTCCCAACCCATAGTGCATAATGTATGTTCATAAGATTATGCTACATTGTGCATGTCTGCAGTCGGTAAAGTAATGCAGTATCTCTGTAACATGGCATCTAGAGCAGTGTGTCTCAAACTGTGGTACATGTACCACTGATGCTACGCAAGGTTATCTGGTGGTCAACTCTTCTGTCCTGGTTTTAACTTTACTTAGAGTACATTTTATTCACATTTTTGCTCTTCCTTCTTCTTCCAGTAATTTCTTTAGATAAAGCTCAGTTATTAAATTTGTATTTATATAATTAACGGTTGTGTGTATTAATAATGTGCCAAGGGTTTGTGAGAGTTAGGAACTAGTTTGTCACATACAAATGCATATTTGTTTTGCTGTGTGAAAAACAGGTACCCCAGTTTTAAAACTATTGTGGCAATGGTGTATTACTACTTAAGACTAGACCTGAAATAGTCAGACAATTTAGATCTGGTGGACCTTGGAAAGCCACTAGTGGTACTTGGTGCAAAAAGTTTGAGAATGCACTGATTGTGCACAGAGAGTGTAAGAGGGCAGAGCACAGATTAAAAAAACAAAAAGACAAAAAACATTTTCTCACTCTTGTGCATATGAATACAGCAAAATGGCAAACTAATGTGGCAAAGACTGGTACAATTGGATGATAAACACATGACAGTAATCAGATCGAATAACTGGGCTATCTAGATAGACCTACTTTGTTTTGCTTAACTAAAAATTAAGAATGTCCTTATTTCCTGAACACAAACAATATTGATTTCAGATTATTGCCATTTAACCCTAATTTAAAATGTTTCAAATGTCTTCTTGCTCTGCTCCAAACCACGCTGACAGAAGAACGGCATCTTGATTAAAAAGTATATAATTGACAATTTGAAATGAAAATTGTTATTAATGACAGACCTAAATGTAAATGTTGTCAGTAAAAATGTGTTTACAGAGAACACTATTACTCCAAAACAATTGCAGCCATCAACAGTAGCTAAATACGATCATTCAAATTGTGATTTCTTGTCAGAATAGAATATTTTACTGAACTAAATATATTTGTCCTGGTTTGAGCACTGTATTTTCACTATTACATAACCCATTGACTGTGGCAGTTCTGTGTTTTCGAAAAGTGCAAATAAAATCTGGATCTATATTTCCAAAGTTTTTAGTCTCACCCCTGCTTGCCCCTGGACAGATTGCACACCAGTTCATTGGTGCTCTGCTCTTGTAAAGTGTGTCCACTAGCCATCAGAGAGCAGCCGCGAGTGCATTACAAACCATTATCCCAAGTGCTAAAGCAGTAACCACCGAAATCCAAGAACTCTCACCGCACTCCATTGAAAGAATAAAATGGCGTCGCGAGTCTGGCAAAGACAATGCAAAGACAAAAGGATAGTATACGGATGGGGAGGATGGAATTGCAACTGCTGACATTTTGCTGCCAGTCTGTGAGGTGTTCATTACAAAACACCTTCACCTTATGAAAACCTGGCTCTCCGGCGGTACCTCGTCCTCCCGCCGTCCCACTTTTCCTACATCACTTTGTCACCGGTTCATGGCTTCGTTAAAAAGACGGGATCACATTTGTCACAGTTTTAATCAAATGTCATTACCATTTCACAGATGCTCGTACCCATCGCTGTGTGAGTAATGTCAGTTCTACTTTTGGACAACGCCAAAGTTCTAATTTAATCTTATCTCACACTTCTCAGGCACACAGTGTGATCAAGGAAGAGGATCAGCTGCACTAAGATTCTCGATGATGAAGATCTACTCGAAAGAAAGTTGGTGTGTATTAGTATTTCCGTAATTTTGCCATATGCATTCATTTATTACGCCCTGTGACAATGTTTAAGCAGACATCAATATTCCTTTGTTTGGGCAAAAAAAGTATAGAATTTGGGCCAAACTTACATTGTTAAAGGCGCACTCTGTAACTTTCTGGTCTGCCACCTGCTTGTCTCCATGGATCTTATTGATTTGCTGAGAATGTTGGCCAAGTGGCGTGACTTACTTGTCTCCTTGTCTCTTCTTCCAGGTTTGAGATAAAATACTTTTATATTAGCTGCAGACAGCTCATTACTCATTGTAAACTCTTTACTCTGTGACTTATTGCTAGAATCTCCTGAAATTTCAATTACGATTTGGCTACACTTGCTTTATCTGTGTGCAAACCATTCTTCCTGAATTGTTTTTGGTGACACACCATTTTGCAATTCACTTGATTTTACCGCTCTAATTAAAAGGTGCAATATGTAAATGAGGAATATTCATCTTGTCCTCTTAGTAGAATAGTTTCATAGTTTCATTTATAACAAACGAGATGTTTAACATGTTTAAACAGTAACTTCTGTCTTTGACAGAAATGTCACACAATGGCTGGTGTGACAGCTGTTACTGTCCAAACATGTCGTGGTGATACATAATCTCTTACCTATTACCTGACACAGATCAAACTAATACACTAGTGCACTATGTAGCTTTCAATAAGAGTCCACCTGCTTGTCTACCACAGTGCTGCATTACTTGTCCATCTATGTGTATTTCATCATGGATGTTGGCCCGGTGGCATCACCGGATTGAGTTTAATGTCATACTGTAGAAGATTCAATAGGCAAAAAAAGAATATTCCCCTGGAGACAAGCAGGTGGCAGAACCTCCACCAGAAAAGTTACATCATGCACCTTTAAGAGGTACAGTAGCAGTAACGTCCTGCAACAACATGTGACTTAAACACCTACTACTACATACAACTGCAATTTAAGTACATATGGGTTGTTGGACAGTAAAGTGTAAAATAAAGTGACTAACATGATTTACTTACTCTTTTTATTCATTAAGTATTTCAAGAGAAAATCCACTGTGGCGGGGTTCACCAACAAACTCAGGCTTAGTCAGCGATTTTGTTTTTTGGTGCTTTAATGGTGATCTCCCACAGTGAAAAACAGTGAAAAAAAAAGTGCAAACAGGTGCTCTGAGAAATATTTACTGTACAAAATCTGTTTGGGAAAAAAAAACCCCCACATGAATAGGTTTCGCATAGACTTCCCCCTTTAAGCCTCTTTTCAACCACCAGCACACGTTACCTCCACTGAAGGCAGAGCTGAAGAGCTCTGCTTTATACCCCTGTTTGCCCCTCCCACATTACATAACAGATATATTAAATATTATTTACACCATTTCTGCAACTGAATGGCTAACTTTTCACAGTCAAACAGATGCAGAAATACAAGGGTTACGACAGAATATTATCAAACTAAATAAACAACCTTGCATATGGCCAAAACAGAGATAATTGTCTCTGTAATTGATTTGTTGCTCACATGACCATTGAAACCTGCGAGACTGAGGCATTTAAACCCCAACGCGGATATGTCCGGGTTTGTCAAAACGCACCACGGGAGGAGAGAGAGGAGACGCAGCGCTCAGGGAAGTGAACTGCGGATTTAGCGTGTTTAAGATAGGCAGAACTAACGCTTCTACGTGTGCACCCTTAGTCACGGCAAAACGCGCTGGAGACAATATGGTAAACTGTTTAAATGTGCATTTGCTCATGCTCTCCACGTCACATCCACAACACTTCTCAAGCTTTTAATATTATGGCCCCGTAAACAAAGAAAGGGGTGTCGTTGGGATTCTCGTGTTCAAACAAGTGTATTGTCACCTGGAAGAAAGTAAATGACACTAAGTATCAGCGCGCAGCCGGAGGAGCGCCGATAAAAACTAAATAAACAGAAACAAAGGATATGGGAGCAATGCAGAAGAATTGCAGCATTTTAGCACAACAAATAAAAGGAATAGTTAATAGTTTGTCAATGCACAAGTAACAGGTCCCTCTCACTTTATATATATATGCATCTAAGATTTTCAACTCAATTTTGATACTATGGGAAAGTCTTGATAGTCTATACCAATTTCAATGTCATAAAGATAATAAAACCACTCTAATTTTATACAATAGAATAACATTTTCAACACAAAGTAATAGTGATTTCTTAAATTAATATGACATATTCTACTAAATCATTTCTTATTCTTTATTTTGTTTTAATAGTTTATTTTTCAGAATGGATACAAGTTAAATCAAGACCCAATCAAATGATGTCACTAACCTTGAATTCGTAAAGCTATCGTACCTCGTTTGAAGTAAATTCAATTATGATAATGTTTATGTGTGTTCTTTTTGAAATATATTTTTCTAGTACATTTTAAGATATATGTGACCTTCTCAGTAACAGTGCCATCCATTCCATCATTAATTCTCCATAGTAAGACAGAGGGTGTATTTGCAATACAGTGTCTCTTAAGTGTAATTTTTCATTGAACATATTGAATATATGACATTACAAGATCAAGGATGTGACCTAGGTAGAACTGTGGATTCTGAATAGGTTTCTGTGTTCACTATGGCAACCACAACAGTGCCATTTTCACCCTTCATTCATGTTTAGAATATCCATCAATCACTCAACATCGCTGGCTGCAACATACTATTTAGTTTATGCATTTAATAGTGAATTTTCAGCAACACAATATTTCATAATCTGGTGTGTGGCTTTGAAATAGTTAGATTAAGATAACATTACAGTAAACCCTCCCAAGAGTAACTGAACTGGCCAAGCTCAAACTTGAAGAAGCCATTGTACATTATTATTAGAAACATTGATACTAATTGCTAAAAATAGTACCAAAACAAGATACTCAATTGAACAAGCATTGATATGGAAAGAAATGACTTAAATACAATACAATCTAGACTTACAAAGATACAAAGTATCCATACAAATAAAATCACATTAACAGGACAACATTTGACCTTTCCTGAACTGTTTTGGAATGAGCTTGCTTGAGCTTTCTCAGAACTTTACAAAACCACAGGGTTTATTGAGAAAGTACAATTATTTTTGGTTGAAATTGTCATTCTATTGTCTAAAACTTTGAATTAAAAATTATATTTTAGTATCATGACACTAATTGGACCTTTCCTGAATAGCTTTCGAATGGTCTTGAACTGCATCATCAAAACGCAGAAACACAGATTTTAAGCACAAAATGACATTCCAGTGCATAAAAGATGACCGTTTTTACTATCATTGAGATGTCGAAATCGACATCGGCAAATCGTCTTTTCTTAGGTATCAATATCGCGTTGGTAAAGCATTATAGCCAAAGTATGTTCAGCAAGGAGACATGAATTTTCTTTTTTTTTTCTTTATCTGTGGCAGGGATGGAGGGGAATATAAAAGGTATTAAAAGTATATTTCTTCTGCCATTAAAAAAAAACAAAAACCTGGAGCTTTGTTTGGTTCCAGAGTGACCTATTATGGTGTCTTGATCGATTTTCTTCTGGTTGAGCTCAGCTTTTCAAAGATTTAATGAATAATTTTATCTTTCGACGTAAGCCAGCTGAACTACTGACCAAAGATGAGAACAAATATTGTCTGCCGTAGTAGAATATAGGAATCCATTGTAGGATAAAGGTTTGTTATACGGTCGTAATCACTGTAATACAACTGAGCACCTTAACCAAAGATCTCACCTTGTGATATTTGTGTGTTTCCCCATGAATAGAGAAAGCTCCTTAGTCTTTACCCCCCCCCCCCCCCCCCCCCCCCCCCCCCCACATGGATCTGATTATAACAGGAAAAAAATAGAATATTTTATTTTCTAACATTACAACATTCTAGAACCTTATAGTTTAAACTGAGCTGGATCAAGTCAGTTTTCTATGGTGGGATTTGCTGTTTGAGTATGACAGGATGTACTGCTCATTTTAGTAAAATACAGTTAAATTATTTATATTTAAAGGTCCTATATAATGCAAAATATAAACATTCTTCTAATCTAGTGTTAATTGTACATCAAAACAACCCCAAAGTAGGTTGTTCTATCACCTGTGCATTTAGCAGATTTAATCATTTGAAATGGGGAAGGGGTTTTCCAACGACTGCCATTATTTATTTATTTTAAGTATTTTAAGTATTTATATTAAGTATAGTAGTCCCATTTAGTCCAGATTCTTTTAAATGTGTTCGTTTCTAGGTTGTGATTTAGTCAGTTATGGTGTCGGTCCAGTCCTTATCGTCGACTAAGATTCTAAATGATTGAAGGCCCAAGCATTTAAAAATCTCCTAAATTGAGACAGTCCAACCACAGTCACTAGTTTGTAGCATGTGTAAATCTATCATCATAACATTCAAAACAAAACATATTACTAATTTTACCTAGGATTTATAGTTCAGTGCTTCACTAGTTGATTCTACAGAAGTCCACTCCCTTGAACGGACCGCGCGTTATACTCAGATTGGTTAATCCTCCTGTCAATCACGGCAGGAATATCATTCCAGACCAAAATGTCTTTGTAAAGTATTGTCAAAGCACGTTGTCTTGGCTGGTCAGGCAAGCCTTGAACTACATTGTGAGTTTCAAATGTAATGTAGTACGAGCAATCATGACACAAAATATGTACACTACCATAAGTGTACATGATGTGTTTGCTTTCATAAGGATATGCACACATTCATTAGTCTATATTGTTTTAAAACCTCAGGAGAGCCCGCAGATCCAGCCCACACACCCTCATCCAATCAATGTAAACTTGAGTCGTCATTAAAAAGTGTACCTCAGAGAGGGAAATGCAAGTGATTATGAGTTAATGTAATATAAAATACAAGTTGGCAGGATTAGTGCTAATCTGCGCATGCAATGTAAATCATCTTCAGAACTGGTATTATCATAATTGGAGAAAAAGGCAAGCAAAGCCTCTTCAGTAGAGATATGCATGTTCTTTTGCCAACACCATACCTTAGTTCTCTCAAATCATTAGTACAGTGGCACTTCTCAATCCTGCCACATGCAAATCCTTAGCCTAGATCACTGACCACAGAAGTGTAGCAAGCCAGCCCTCCCTGCTGAGGGTCTGACAAATATTGAGATGATCCAATCACATTTGCTTATTTGTAGCCTACTTCGCTCTGAAATCTGCCCTATTTCTCCATCCCTTTTTAAATTTTTTTTTAACTCGTATGCGTCAAACAGACGTATCTCCAATTAATCCACCTGTCAATCATAGCTATCAGAAATTGTAGAAACAGCATAAGGTTCCAGACTATGTCTCAAATATATGTGTGAAAATGGGCTCGCCAGGCCGACAGAGGCACATTCATCAAATAAATATTTTCTTTCTATCAAGACATTGCAACAATTAGGTGAGCCGAACTAGAATGCCCTGAATTCACTATCCACTTCTACCTCTACTAAAACCATCTACTGTCCAAGCAATCTGTTTTTTTTGCAGCTAACCTAATGTTCTGTACCCACTGGTTTACCACACATGATACTTAACAATATTAAAATCCATTACCTTGCACTACCATTGTAGCCAGAGCCCTTTCAGTAGCCTGAGGTGAACCTGGGAGAATCTGTAACCTCTCTTTCCAAAGGCAATGTAAATGTGACAGTAATTTTTAGTGAAATTCTCTCATCACTTTGACTTTTTTGCCAACATTTAGCGTAATGAACTCCAGTGTCTCTGTCATTATCAGACTTTGTACAGAGCTGTGCCTGCCAGCGCTAATTTGACACCTCTAATTGACCATCACCCGCTGACCTGAGCTGAAAGAGACTAACTGTTACTGGCTTAAATCGCTCTTTGGTGTTGATACTCTAAATCACAGAAAATGTAACCCCAATGAACACCATGAGAGAATCTTTCCTTCTCACTGTAGCATGTTCTATAAGAGAAATAGCTTAAAGCAATAGGTTCGGGTTTTGCGATCTATACTGCTGTCTAATTATCCCGACGTGATGGATGGCTTTGATTAAATCATATGAAGGCTGATCCACTGGCTGGCTCAGTCTCTGCGTCACAAACACGCACACACACACATAGACTTAATTCTCCCAAATCTGTGCACTTCACCGGATGATATGAGACCGGTGGAAGTTCAGAACAGATGAGCCCCGCTTTCGGCATTGATAAAAGATATCCATAAATCAACAAGAGTGAAGAAGACTGACACTGACAGAGCATTAGAGACTCAAGGCGAGTTGGACAGGGATGCCGACAAATCAGAAATGCAGGGAGAAATGAAAATCAGCCATTTCAAGCATCACACTGTTTGCAGAGGACTTTACATTATGAAGACAGCGTTCTGAAAGATATGGGGCATCAACATAGACTCATTTACTGTACAATAGTTTGAATGAAACCAATGGCTCAAAAGCTATGGAAGTAATTTGACTGCTGAGCAAGTAACAGTGTTAATAACTTGGCTCATTTCTCCCTCAAAGGCCACAAGACATGCATTTCAATATGTCTTCCACATGTTCAGAAGTGGCTCCCAGCTATTTGATGCAATGGTATTTATTCACATGTTTGATGTCAGTATTGAAACGAGCAAAACTACCGTTCAGTGTGTTTCGTTGAATCCATAGACGTGGTCCAATGATAGTCTAGTAGACTACAAAGAAGAAAAACATTGTGTCCGATTAGGA
Organism: Chaenogobius annularis; assembly: GCA_015082035.1. Taxonomy (NCBI): domain Eukaryota; kingdom Metazoa; phylum Chordata; class Actinopteri; order Gobiiformes; family Gobiidae; genus Chaenogobius; species Chaenogobius annularis. The sequence continues at coordinate 592 of BJKM01000344.1, read as the reverse complement.
TAAAATTATCCTAGCCTAATCTGCCATATGAAATAAATGCTTTTAAACAATTGTCTTTCTTTTGAGTTTTTAAAAACTGGGTCCTACACTGAAGAGCACCATAGGCCAATTTCTAAAATCTCTACAATCCAAGTTGCACTCCTGCTGTAAATGTCCGGTTTACTTGTTTAATTGCTGTTCCAACCTTCAACAGTTACAGTTTCAGTGCTCGATCCAAACTGTATTGTATTGATTCAACAAGCTGTGTATTGACACTGTTAAGTTTATATTTGATAGTTTCCACACCTCGAGAGCAAATTATATTTCAGAATGATTATATCTCTTGCCATATGGATTAAAGTAGCACACCCGCAACTTTTCTGGTGTGGGATCCATCACCATGAATATGTTATTACTTTGCCTGGAATGTTCCAAAGTATGGCATTGTTAGATTGCAAGTGTATTTTTTATTGCTGAAAAATAGCTTGAAAAACATGCATTATTATTAGTCAAGTTCATTTGATCTTTAGTGAGCAGTCAAAACTGTCTGGAAAAAGGACCTTTTTAATAATACATTATTACTGTCAAAGGGCTTGCCTCACCACCGATCTGA